>JAQJVL010000189.1:447500-555000 GCA_035578905.1 Stictocephala bisonia
TACATTACAGTGATATTGGCCCATTCACCCATCCATAAACGTACGGTAACATTGACCTACTCACACATAGAAGTACGATAATGTAAGCCCACTCACCCACCCATACACGATGGGTGTTGTATTCTGATTCCAATAGTAAATATTTGTTTGTTTTTAATTGAAATCGTCACAAATAAAACTGTACGTTTGACCTACATTAGCATCTAATTAGTATGTTAACGCTTTCAACCACACAAATTTTAGTTAAAAAGTTATTACAAAAATAAATATACGCCGAAAAATCCCAACTACCTTAACATAACCTGATCTAACTAACCAAATCTCATAGATCGTCAATTTCAGGCATATACTGTACTTGTTTAGCTCTTTCAGTTACATTTATTGAACTTGCAGAGATCTACAACTACGAAAGCAACACAAATCAAAACTTCAAAATGTTTTTTTTCCGTTGAAGTCGACTAAGGACTACGTAGAATCTTTCAACAATGCATTCAATCTTTCTTTCATTTTTCTTCTGCTTGACTCTTTTGTTCCCAACGCAAGTTCATTTGTTCACTGAATTTTCGTTTTCTTTCTTCTGTCCATAAGGCTTCTGTTTTCTTTTTTGGCGTTCCTTCTGCAAATTTTGCTTCATGTATAGTTTTGCTTTTTGGGTTTCTGTCTTCAAAATCTTTGATTTTATTCCCAATTTTTTGCATCTTGTCTTACTTGTTCTATCCATTTTACTGTTGATTTCTGGTCTATAGTTTTCGTGATTTGTTTTGTGAGTTTATTGTCATCTAGTCTTTGTATATGTCCAGAGAAGTTTAGTATCTATGTATTTACAAAATGTATTTATGTCATTTTTATTTTACTTTTATCAAATTCGTAAGCTCTCCAGTCACCCCATGTGCCATGTGGCCTACTCACCACTACGACAAAATTTGCTCGCTCAAACGATTAGCGAATCCTCTTCAACGCACGCGTGTCCAATGACATCCCCTTCTATCTGTTTAATTGTTCGTCGCCGCGTGGCTGCGCCACTTACATTAAGTCCTAAATAGATTGAATAAAATCTCACGCATAGATTTGCATACGTAAGCCAGAACTATTATACGACCCTTCGGTCCAATCTTACCTAAAGTGCTGTAGTGAGACCCATTTAAACAGATCATCCCTTAGTTCACTTTTATTCCAAAGCTTTGAAAGCACGTGCTTGATTGTCTATAATTTTATTGGGTTGAAGTATCTTATTCTTGAGAATGTTTAGTCTAATTCAACAGTCCAAACTTTGGTCATTGAACACTATTTAAGATAAAAGTAATAAATAGTAGAACACCTAGTTGGGTAAATTATGAAATCAAGTAATGTACTTTATTTATGTGTGATAGGATGTTTATGTAGCCTAAATATTGGTTAGTAATTTTCTGTGTTATTTAATTATTAATTGCCGTATTTATAATCATTATTTTTTTAATATAAGTTGGGTGAAAATGTTGATTAGACGTTAATGCACTTTTCTCCATAATTAATTGTTTTGTTTTACCATACCCTGTATTATATGTAATGTGTTTAGTTTATTTAAGATATATTTTGTACTTTTAAGTATTAGGGATTTTTTATTTTTTGTAAATAGTGGGTAAACCTTTTATTTCTGACATTTTTCAGTTGGAAAAAATATTATTCTCTTCATAATTTTTATGACATTGTGATAGGCTTCAAATTTTAAAATAATAACAGTTTATGTTACTTAATTTGTTAGTTTTATTAATCATTATTGTAATTTACATTATAACTTTTAATTAATTATAAAATGTACTTACTTTATGGGTACTTTTGATTTATCTTACTTTTTTTTTAAGAAGAGGCCGATTTCCTTCTTAACCCTACTCTGCCCATTGCTCATACACTATTGATCTATCCGAGGAATTTAATGAGACAGAGTAGGGGGTGAACCAGTACTGTAGAAGGTGAATAATACTAGTCTACATCTTCCATTCTAGGCCGGATTCGAACCATCGGTATCTCTAACTCAAGCAAAGTGATACCTTAGACCGCTCGGCCACCGGCTCGCCTTACATACAATTATTGATCGTACATATTTTGTTATTGATCATACACATTTTGTTATTGATTGTACATATTTTGTTATTGATCGTAATCTAATTTTCTATTATCGTGATCAAATTTTAGATCATAATCGTGATCTAAAATAAACATCTTATATTTTTTAAGTGGTTTTATATTGAACATAATCTATTATACTTATGAGGGGAACATGTTACAAATTACAGCCATTAAACTTTACAATCCTCCCCATCTATCCCACAAACATTAACGATTTTCAGTGTCACATTAACATTAACGGCTTCCGTTCTACCCTGAATACACTCGTAGTAAATGCCTACATACCCACGCTACGTGCACATGAATTAACATATATAATGTTAACTTCTTAAGAACAGACCATAACTGTTACGATAAAATCAGTATATTAATGTAATACATATCACTCCAACCTTTTAATTGCCGAGATTAAGATCCTATTAGCGTTTTCGTGAATGGAGTCACATCAAAGTCACCGCTCGGGCGCCGGATACGATTGTTCGCACTGTCAAGGACGTTTAAACGAACAATTTGCGACGACCATAACTCTTGTAGTCTTTCGACAACTCACTACAATGCTGCATGTATCCCAATCCGTATCCGGCTGACTGTCTTATAAATAATGTATACTCTAAGAGCAGACCTGTTCGCTCCATTCCTCTGTGTCAAGCCCCCCTGCCCCTCCCACCATTATCGGGTATTTTACAACTGCGAGAAATCTTCCGTTTATGGTTATAAAGAAACTCGCGCCCTGATATTTCCACGTTCCCGTTGTCTCAGTTCGATACGGAACGGAGAATTGTGGAACGTTTGTGAAACTTATTTTATCGTGTGAAAGAATCGAATGGCTGAATGAATATAGTATAGAAATTATTATATTCTTATTTCAAAATTGATAACGAATGTGACATTAATTTCATCCTACTACGAATAAAAAACAGTTAGGTTAGATTATGTTTGGTTAGGTTAGATTAGGTTAGGTTAGATTAGGTTAGGTTGGGTTAGATTAGGTTAGGCTAGGTTAGGTTAGGTTAAGTTAGGTTAGATTGTGTTTGGTTTGGTTTGGTTTGGTTTGGTTAGGTTAGGTTGGGTTAGGTTAGGTTAGATTAGGTTAGGTTAGGTTAGGTTATGTTAGGTTAGGGTAGGTTAGATTAGATTAGGTTAGGTTAGCAATGTGTAGTCAGGGTCAACATATACTAACCTAATCTTCTTTTTTTATTTCAATATCTCAGTTATTATTCGTCACATGCATAATTTGTTATCTTGTCCGTGTTCACGAGTAACAGCTACATAATATTATAATGAAATTTATGTCTTTTTTTGTATAAACGTGTTTTTTATATTTGTAATTTAGTAATTTATTTTCTTTAAATAACATTTTAATTATCTGATTTAACAATACGTAAGTCAATGTAAACAAGAATCATTAACCGATTATACATTAGTAGCTACAATAATCGTAGCCTGATGATGAACTAGTATAACGACCTACCTTGAATAAAGCGAATTATGTTTTCCTAATGTGTTAAGTTAATACAATAATAGAATGTACTAATTTTTAACTGATGTACACCCGCATAAAATATGTTATTACCATTTTAATTTATATTTTACTTGTTTAATTTTTGTAATTAATTTTGGCTCGAGATATAAAGTACTAGAACAGTGGTTTTTATTATTATTTTTTATGAATAATAAATATCTTGATGTTTGATTTTAAGGCCATCTCTGTAAGGGTGAGTTTGAGCGAGCCCTTCGGATCTTTCCCTACACAATTTTATAATAGTTTTTTAATTAGCACAATACGTGTTGGTACATATTTTATAATGTTTTTTCGTTGAAAAAAGATTATGGGTAGGCCTACTAAACGAAAATTCTAGAAAGTTGATACTGTTACGGATCATGGCAGTCACCATCGCCACCGCCTAGGTTATTGCGCCCTGCCCTGCGCGGATAACTGCCCGCGAGGCCAATCTGTGACAGTGCTAGTCAAGTAACAGAGTTTATTTGTGACAGTATACCGACGCAGTGTTGGACATTAGGTGAATAGAGTTATAAATAATAAAAGAGTTGTTAATATTAGTGATACATTTTAGTGTCGAAATAGTGACTAAGTAAAAAGTTTGTAAATAGTTGTAAGTAGTATGTAATTAGTGATTTAGAACTTGTAAATAAAAGTAACAATTAGTAGCCAGAAGTGGAATCGCCTTATTTATTTAGGACCCTGTTGGATCGTAACAGTACTAAAAACACTATTGGCCACAATAATCCAATATCTAGCTTAGAAAATGTTGCTTGCGTTACAATATTTCAATTATTAGACATGACATCTAACTAAAAATATTAATTTAGTAGGCCCTACTATTTCCTTAACACTTACTTGGTAAATGTATTTGCAATAAGCTTCAAAATAACTGTAATGAGTACAATATGCCCAGGTATACACTGATTTCCTTCAACTAGTTGAAGTAAACAATGGACGGGAAAGAGAAGCCGGCTAATAATTTCTCATATAAAAATGTCTCCCCTCTTTCACTGCCTTACACTTGTTCATTTATTAGTTATAACGGGAGAGGGTGGGTTAAGTGCGTAAATTTTCCCTGCCAATGAAAAAGCGTAAAAATGCTTGTAAAATAATGTGTTTAAAGGATAACAAATGAACGGTCCAGTACTATTTGAGTTTTAAAATTCTAAATTGTAGTTTTTTATGTAGGCGTCTTTAAATGTTATTTTTGACTGAAAACAAAAAGTTTTTACTAAACATTTAATATTTTACTTACATTTATTAGTGTGAATGTAATTTTTATTTTAATTACAGTAAATAATTTCCTTTTATCGAATGTTGAGTTAACCAAGGAGAATCTTTTGATATACACATGTTGGGGATATACACATGATTTGGGATATATATATATATATATATATCCCAAATCATTATAATCATTTTTGTTTTGAATGGTTTGCAAAACGAAAATAAAATTCTGAAATTATGAAAAAAATCTGATTAAATGTTACTCTCCGTAAATAAAATTATTCGGCATTAATTTAAAAATTAAAGTTTTTCATTTATATCTTATTATTTATAATTTAATTTCATAATGGTGTCTAATTATGGTGTTCTGTTAATTATTTTAAAAACGTAATGTAATGAGGAAATAAAGATTGCTGAAACGCAAATCTTGTTGCTAATTGACAAATTTTCTTTTCTTCTTCAAATAGATTTTGGGACTTGCTGGTTTAGGGCCAATTTTGATTGTGGCTAGGCAGACTGTACATTAATTTATTTATGAATTACTCCCTTCGTCCACTCTGTCAGCCCTCGCCCTTACAGGCCCTTATCATGCCGTCTGTTTACTTATTCAGACAAGATCACTCCTGACTGCCCCAGACCGGCTGATTCGCCACGACAGATACTTGCTTCAGCCTAGTCCACTACAGTATGAGGTAGTCCGCAGCAGTCCCTTCGTCCACACTGTCAGCCCTCACCCTTATAGGCCCTGCATCATGCCGTCCGTTTACTTATTCAGACAAGATCACTTCTAGCTGCCCCGGACCGACTGATTTGCCACGACAGATTCTTGCTTCAGCCTAGTCAACTACAGTATGATGTAGTCCGCATCAGTCCCTTCGTCCATTCTGTCAGCCCTCACCCTTAAAGGCCCTGCCTCATGCCGTCTGTTTACTTATTCAGACAAGATATCTCTCTCCTGACTGCCCCGGACCGGCTGATTTGCCACGAAATATACTTGCTTCAACCTAGTCCACTACAGTATGATGTAGTCCGCATCATTCCCTTCGTCCACTCTGTCAGCCCTCACCCTTATAGGCCCTGCCTCATGCCGTCTGTTTACTTATTCAGACAAGATATCTCTCTCCTGACTGCCCCGGACCGGCTGACTTGCCACGACAGAAACTTGCTTCAGCCCGGTCCACTACAGTATGAGATAGTCCGCAGCAGTCCCTTCGTCCACACTGTCAGCCCTCACCCTTATAGGCCCTGCCTCATGCCGTCTGTTTACTTATTCAGACAAGATCACTCCTGACTGCCCCGGACCGCCTGATTTGCCACGACAGATACTTGCTTCAGCCCGGTCCACTGTAGTCTGAAGTAATCCACATGGTATGTTCAATAGTTATAACAAATTTCTTTTCTTGTTTGTTCTGTAATTCACTACATTAAAACTCTATTGAGAAATAACGCAGTATGTAGACTTTCTTTTAGTTATATTTGCTGTTGTTTGTAATTTTTATTAAGTATTTATTAAGTATTTCAAACTTAAGTAATGTAACCTTATCTAATGCAATTAACATAACTTTTCTAACGTAAGATGACCAAGAACAAATGTGACCTAACCTAAAGAAGCGAAACCTAATCCATCGAAATGGAACCTAGTATAACCAAAAAAAATATTCGAAAAAATGTTGTAACAGAGCTTACGCTTTCTTTAAAAAGCCTAGAAACCTGTAACCGTCTTTCCCTCTAGAATCCTTTTTTTTCACACCACGTAAAATTTGTTTTATAGATCAGCTGTTGACAGTGATTGAAAACAAATGTTGTGTCAATATTTCTTACTTTGTAATCTGCAATTTGTTGGAAAAACCTGACTGATAATATAGTGATAACGAACAAGACCTGTGACACTCTTTAATTTCCTTCCAGCTGGTGATGAAGACTTACTAATGACAAGTGTCATAAGCGTGACTTGACATTCCTTAGAAGCCATAAATCATGGCCCAGCATGTGGTCACCCTCACAGGAGCTAATTCCCACAAAACGTCTCAGAGAGACAACAACTTAACCCACAACCCCTGTTGAGACGCTTCCGAGTAATTTGCCAATGAAAACCTATCATTTACTTTGGAAAAGGGTTGACAGCAGAACCTGTCTGAAGATAACTTCCAGCCAGCCTTCATAATTACCTTTTCTTGTCGGAGAAAGCGCCCACTTCTGATGATTTGTATTCTAACACAATTAGCTGTTGTGTTTTAATTATTTAATTTATTCATTTATTTATGTTATGAAGATAAATGTCGACATGTAGTCTGTTTGTATCTTGCATTGTAAATTATGTATTGAGTTTTTATGTGTTATATTTTATGTGATTTTTTAGTATTTTCGGTACTTGTAATGCATATTAATACAGTTTTGATACGACACTTAGCATTTTATAACTATTATGTGTTTTCCCGTTTATTTACTAAATCAAACTCAGCCTAACCTACTTTGCCTACAAAGCTTTATCTCCTCAAAAAAAAAAGCATCGTAGTTGATGAAATCCTAGCTTCATAAGCTGAAGGTTCTCAGTTCAATTCCAACCATAATCAAAACAAATGTTGAAACAGATCAGCTGATTTATAAGGATAAGTTGGTTTTAGTTTTGTAACACAAAACCATTCAAACCTATTCGAAATAAACACTATCCCAAATCTTGATAGTTGACGTCTTAATCTTTATATACATAATCAAACTTTCGTATGTTTGTGTACACAAAAACTTGGAAAACAGTGAATGGATTATTTTGAAATGTAACAGAACATTACACTTATATACACGAGAGTTTTTGTACATTTAGTTCCTAAAATTGTAAACTGGAACAGAGTATTTCAAGCATATACGACCTACCTACATTTCACAAATGAAAATAAATGTAAGTGCTGAAAAAGTGCTTCTGTGACTTCTATGATTGTTTATTTATGAAAACAGCTGTAAGTTACTTTCGTTGAGATAAAATCTAGTAGACCGACAAACGTTATTTTTCTAACAAAAGTAAAAAATAATGACTAGTAGTTGATCAGACTAAGCCACAACAAAGCGTGGCTATAGTAGGTTTTGCTAGTAAAATATCAGATAAAATAAAACAAATAAATAGTAAAAGTATATTAACCCAAGTATAATAATCAAATACGATACATTACAGAAAAAAAATCGCAGTTCTTCATTGTATAAGTAACAGTTATAGTATTTAATTAGTTTCTTACATTTTTAGCAGCTTAATACTAAATAACGTATTTCGTATCACTCTTCAAGCTCTTTTCTTACTAGATTTATTTAATGTTATAGATGAAACAAACACTCCGGTAAATAGTTTTTAAAAATTTATTGGAGCATCTACGTGTATGGGTGAGGGGGAGGGCCAATTACTCTACATGTATGAGTGGGTGAGAGGGCCTACCACTCTTCGTGTATGGGTGGGTGGGAGGGCAACCACTCTACATGTATGGGTGGGTGGGAGGACCAGTTACTATACATGTATGAGTAGGTGGGAGGGCCAGCCACTCTACGTATTTCGTGTTATTAATATTTTCAATTACTCGTAGAACTAAAACGATTGAATCTTTGTTTCATATTGTTTAAAGTTATTATTAAACACTGACAAGTTTAAACAAGATTTTTTAATGATACCACTCAAATTTTATACTGCATTTTATATAACATTTTACGATACTTGAACGTATATTTTAAACAGAGTTTATTGACAAACAAAGAATTCAGAGTCGAAATAAACAAAGGAGTGTAAAATGAAAAGAATCTTTTTGTCTAGTAAATGTGTGCATTTTTATTATACAAATTTAACTGTAAGAAACAACAATTAGGAGAATATACTTGAGAAGAAACCGAGTGTTCTAATATCAAGTAGGGTTTTATTTTAGTCAACAGGTGTATAGTCGAGGTATACAGTAGTCGATAGCACACCATGGCAAGGCAAATGTGCAAAAAGTGCAAGATGATGTGTGGATTGGGGAGCAATCTAGGTTGCTAGGCAACCGGTCAGCGATTCCTGGTGCCGGACCCCCTCCCTGAACCTCATCCCCTTGGTCATCTTTACTGCCGGCACTACACTTTTATTTTAGAGTGTTGAAAATGCACCAACTGCCACCGGAATACGTCGGATTGCGGCTTGGGTTCGACCACTCCAACTTCTATAGGACTGCATATACATGAACACTTCACTTTACTCACTGTAAGAATATAAGGAGTGGTTGAACTCATTGGTTCTGAGTTTTAAGAAAATATTTGTATATGTAATTCTTTACGCTATGCATATTACTTCAAACTCAAATGCCTTTCTACTAGATAAATAAGTACTGGACTGCTTTTAAAACATATACATAACTCTTCTTATACTATTAATTTGTGTATGAATAAAATAAATAAATTGTAATTAATATTTAGAAACTACTTCATAGCTATACCTGGATCTAATTGATTCATGAAAATAACATCCAAACTAGAAAAACAGCCATTAATTAGTTACATGTTGAAAAATCAAATGAAAAAAATATTTACTTCCAAAGAAAATCACATACAGGGTGTCTAGCTTCGACTGTCGCATATTTTAGAGGATTTTTTGTCAATACAAGCAAATAATACCATATAACACGTGCCCGATCTCGACTCGTTTTCTGTCTGTGTGTCTGTATGTGTTTTTTACAAGAAGTTGAATATTTCATAAACCATTTGGCAAGCAATACTGAATGTCCGTATGAAGGTTGATCTAAAAAGATAAATTTTATGTTAAAAGGCTTAATGCCTACAAGTATCAGTTTCAAAATTGTGACTTTCTAAATATTTTAAATTCAAATATCAAAAAACGTACACAATTTATCCAGAAGAATAACAATGCTTTTAGTAAACAAAAATAAGTTTGCTCTGTTATTTATGAACCGATACTTTAAATTGGCATACCATTGAATTTGACATAACGTACTCTACAAATATTGTACCTAAACATTTTTGGTAAAAGGTGTAATTTTTATATTTGACTTTGAAATTTTTAGACAGGCGTCATTTTGAAACTGATAATCTTAGACATACAGCCATTTTACATGAAATGTGACTTTTTAAGATCAACTTTCACACGAAAATTCAGAATTGTATGTCAAACGGTATTTGAGATATTCAAATACTTGTAAAAAAAACACATACATGCAGAAAGTGAACCGAGATAGGACACGTGTAATATACGCATTTTTTGCTTGTTTTCATCTGACAAACAATTCTCTAAATTTTGCGAAAGTCGAAGCTGGACACCCCCAGTAGGCCCATATATTTTTAACAATTTACACTAAATAATTACAACCATACTATAAAAAGTAATATAAAATTACATAATTAATGTGACTTTTTATTAATCGTTTTAATTTATCGCTATTTATAAAATTTAAAATAACACCATAATTCAACTATTATAAAAATAACGAGATTAAGAGGAAATGAAACATTCCAACTATATATTTGTCAAAAATTGTTTGATATAATTCTAACAAAGGAAACAAGTAACCTCACCCAGTGATGGAGTTCTGTTGAATAATATATTATTGCATTCAAATGTTATTATGTAAAGTTTGAAGAAAGGACAAATTCAGGGTCATTGTAAAATGTTTAAGCTACAGGAAAAAAATGTTTGGTAAAATATAAATTTTTATTTGAATAGAAGAATTAGTAATAAAATAAACAAAACTGCAGTCCTTGATTAATATTAAGAAATAATAGTACAAAATAATTTTTCCCCTTTTTATGTTTTTTATTTTATTATCTTTTTTAGTTAGAAATATGTAATTATAATAATAATACAGTCGTCACATTAGTTATTTATAATGTAAGTTATTCAAAATTACTTTATATGTAAATACATTACTTCTCAAATACAGTTTGAAATTGAAATTATGATTTGTAGAAGTACAAATGTAAACCTTACTTTGCATCGTAATACTTCTTATATGGCCAGTTTAACTTACAAAGTTAGAACCTAGTCAATGGAGACCATTAAGTGGGGATTTCCAACACACACAACTATGACAGCATCAGCTGATTCTCTGCAGTGATGAGGAGGATTTAGATAGAGTGCTGATAGCAGCCTACCACCACGCCGACTCAGTGATAACGGCATAAGACAGATTTATTGAGGGGTGGGAAGTAAGGGGTGGCTGGCAGCCGCAGTCTTAACAATAATTATGTTTGATAAGCGTATGAACCATTGTTAGCCAGCGATACATTATTAACGGTCGATACAGATATGTCCAGATATAAAATATTAATGGTTAGAATATTAACAGTTGATACAAATATCTAGTCTTACAATACTAATGGTGATTACAAAAATATTCAGCGATAAAATATTAACGGTCGATACAGATATGCCCAGATATAAAATATTAGTGGTGATTACAAAAATATCTAGTGATACAATATTAACGGTCGATACAGATATGCCCAGATATAAAATATTAGTGGTGAGATTACAAAATTATCTAGTGATACAATATTAACGGTCGATACAGATACGCCCAGAGATAAAATATTAATGGTGATTACAAAAATATCTAGTGATACAATATTAACGGTCAATACAGATATGCCCAGATATAAAATATTAGTGGTGATTACAAAAATATCTAGTGATACAATATTAACGGTCGATACAGATATGCCCAGAGATAAAATATTGATGGTGATTAAAAAAATATCTAGAGATACAATATTAACAGTCGATACAGATATGAAATATTAATGGTGATTAAAAAATATCTAATGATACAATATTAACGGTCGATACATATATGTCCAGAGGTAAAATATTAGTGGTCGGTACGAAAATATCCAGGCTTAAAATATTAATGATCGATACGGAAATATCCAGCAAAACAATATTAATAGTCGATATAGAAACATCCAGGCTTACAATATTAATGATCGATACGTAAATACCCAACAATACAATGTTAATGATCAATATGGAAATATCCTGACTTACAATATTAATAATCGATACTGAAATACAATAGTTGATACGATACAATATTAATAGTCGATACGGAAATATCCAGGCTTACAATATTAATGATCGATACGTAAATACCCAACAATACAATATTAATGATCAATATGGAAATATCCAGACTTAATGATCGATATTAATGATCGATACTGAAATACAATAGTCGATACGATACAATATTAATAGTCGATACGGAAATATCAAGGCTTACAATATTAATGATCGATACGGAAATACCCAGCAAAACAATATTAATGATCGATATGGATATATCTAGACTTACAATATATTACGATCCATACGGAAATACCCAGCAATACAACATTAATAGTCGATATGGAAATATTCAGGCTTACAATATTAATGATCGATACGTAAATACCCAACAATACAATATTAATGATAAATATGGAAATATCCTGACTTAAATATTAATAATCGATACTGAAATACAATAGTCGATACGATACAATATTAATAGTCGATACGGAAATATCAAGGCTTACAATATTAATGATCGATACGGAAATACTTAGCAATACAATATTAATGATCGATATGGATATATCTAGACTTACAATATATTACGATCCATACGGAAATACCCAGCAATACAACATTAATAGTCGATATGGAAATATTCAGGCTTACAATATTAATGATCGATACGTAAATACCCAACAATACAATATTAATGATAAATATGGAAATATCCTGACTTACAATATTAATAATCGATACTGAAATACAATAGTCGATACGATACAATATTAATAGTCGATACGGAAATATCAAGGCTTACAATATTAATGATCGATACGGAAATACCCAGCAATACAATATTAATGATCGATATGGATATATCTAGACTTACAATATATTACGATCCATACGGAAATACCCAGCAATACAACATTAATAGTCGATATGGAAATATTCAGGCTTACAATATTAATGATCGATACGTAAATACCCAACAATACAATATTAATGATCAATATGGAAATATCCAGACTTAATGATCGATATTAATGATCGATACTGAAATACAATAGTCGATACGATACAATATTAATAGTCGACCCGATACAATATTAATAGTCGATACGGAAATATTCAGGCTTACAATATTAATGATCGATACGTAAATACCCAACAATACAATATCAATGATCAATATGGAAATATCCAGACTTAATGATCGATATTAATGATCGATACTGAAATACAATAGTCGATACGATACAATATTAATAGTCGATACGGAAATATCAAGGCTTACAATATTAATGATCGATACAGAAATACCCAGCAATACAATATTAATGATCGATATGGATATATCTAGACTTACAATATATTACGATCCATACGGAAATACCCAGCAATACAACATTAATAGGCGATATGGAAATATTCAGGCTTACAATATTAATGGTCGATACGTAAATACCCAACAATACAATATTAATGATAAATTTGGAAATATCCTGACTTACAATATTAATAATCGATACTGAAATACAATAGTTGATACGATACAATATTAATAGTCGATACGGAAATATCCAGGCTTACAATATTAATGATCGATACGTAAATACCCAACAATACAATATTAATGATCAATATGGAAATATCCAGACTTAATGATCGATATTAATGATCGATACTGAAATACAATAGTCGATACGATACAATATTAATAGTCGATACGGAAATATCAAGGCTTACAATATTAATGATCGATACGGAAATACCCAGCAATACAATATTAATGATCGATATGGATATATCTAGACTTACAATATATTACGATCCATACGGAAATACCCAGCAATACAACATTAATAGTCGATATGGAAATATTCAGGCTTACAATATTAATGATCGATACATAAATACCCAGCAATACAATATTAATGATCGATATGGATATATCTAGACTTACAATATATTACGATCCATACGGAAATACCCAGCAATACAACATTAATAGGCGATATGGAAATATTCAGGCTTACAATATTAATGATCGATACGTAAATACCCAACAATACAATATTAATGATAAATTTGGAAATATCCTGACTTACAATATTAATAATCGATACTGAAATACAATAGTTGATACGATACAATATTAATAGTCGATACGGAAATATCCAGGCTTACAATATTAATGATCGATACGTAAATACCCAACAATACAATATTAATGATCAATATGGAAATATCCAGACTTAATGATCGATATTAATGATCGATACTGAAATACAATAGTCGATACGATACAATATTAATAGTCGATACGGAAATATCAAGGCTTACAATATTAATGATCGATACGGAAATACCCAGCAATACAATATTAATGATCGATATGGATATATCTAGACTTACAATATATTACGATCCATACGGAAATACCCAGCAATACAACATTAATAGTCGATATGGAAATATTCAGGCTTACAATATTAATGATCGATACGTAAATACCCAACAATACAATATTAATGATAAATATGGAAATATCCTGACTTACAATATTAATAATCGATACTGAAATACAATAGTCGATACGATACAATATTAATAGTCGATACGGAAATATCAAGGCTTACAATATTAATGATCGATACGGAAATACCCAGCAATACAATATTAATGATCGATATGGATATATCTAGACTTACAATATATTACGATCCATACGGAAATACCCAGCAATACAACATTAATAGTCAATATGGAAATATCAAGACTTACAATATTAATGATCGATACGTAAATACCCAGCAATACAATATTAATGATCGATATGGAAATATCTCGACTTACAAATATTAACGATCAATACGGAAATACCCAGCAATACAATATTAATAGTCAATATGGAAATATCAAGACTTACAATATTAATGATCGATACTGAAATACAATAGTCGATATGGAAATATTCAGGCTTACAATATTAATGATCGATACGGAAATACCTAGCAAAACAATATTAATAGTCGATATAAAAATGTCCAGGCTTACAATATTAATGATCGATACGTAAATACCCAGCAATACAATTTTAATGATCGATATGGAAATATCTCGACATACAAATATTAACGATCAATACGGAAATACCCAGCAATACAATATTAATAGTCAATATGGAAATATCAAGACTTACAATATTAATGATCGATACTGAAATACAATAGTCGACATGGAAATATTCAGGCTTACAATATTAATGATCGATACGGAAATACCCAGCAATACAACATTAATGGTCGATATGGAAATATTCAGTGTTGAAATATTAATGCTCAATACGAAAATATCCAGGGTCACAATTTGAATGGTCAGTACTGAAATATCCTGAGATACAATATTAATGGTCGATACAGAAATATCCATAGACACAACATTGATGGCCGATACGAAAATAATTTGATTTATTAAGTTATTCTGATTTTAAAGTTGAGGAATATTACATCAGACTCATAAATCAAATTTTGGAAATCGAAATTCTTGTGGACATGAATTACAACGTCTCTATAAGTGTCCTACCACTAAAAATGTATTTTACTTAAACTTAATTTATAATTTTGATTTACGTTTGAAACCCTTATATTACTGTTTTTTAATACATTAAAATTGTTGTAACTAATTCCACTTAAATTAATAATGTTTTTTATTTTTTTTTATCCCTAATACGTGTTTTGGGGCGCCAGCTGATTCGATAGTTTAAACATGAAGTTTTTTAAATAAACAAAAATAAAAACTTGATGCCTCTAACAGGAATTTAGGTTTTAAGATGGTTTAGGCAATGCATTCGTAATGCAATGGAAACGCAATTTAACTAAACAAATTGCAATGTATCAATAACTAAGAGTTTTTTTTCCCCACTATACAATTTGTTTCTTCATCTTCATCTGAAGATAAAATAGATAGAATTGGAAATTATTAAGCTTCTGTGACTTAAATTTTGTAAAACGCTCAGTTTAATGCTAGTAACATGTTACGTTCATTATGAGGCACTAGAACATTTTATGGTAAATTTGCTTTCCAACAATTTATAACAAGACCCTTAAAACGTATGTTAAAGAGGTTTATGTTTGTTAATTTGTTAAAAATGTCCAGACCTTCTAGTTTAAAAATGAGTCGTTTTTAAATTTCACCCTAAAATACTATACATTATTACCATGTAAAATCATCTCAAAAACTATCAATTTACAAAATTAACAATAAATGATTTCGTATCAATATTTTAGCAATTTTCTCGATATACATGTTGAATATTAAGTATAACATTAGAATATATATCATGTTTTCCTGAGGAGACCTGAGATGGGCTAGCTGGACCGAGGAGTGTTTACCCACCGAACCCCAACTACCCCCTCCACACATGGGGTGACAGATGCACAGTCTTGTGCCCACTAGCAGCCGACGTAATGGGCTAGGGTGCGGGGCCTTAATACACCCTGTAATAACATAAGCCAACCTCTTTATCTGGCGCTATTTAATATTGTAATCCTTCTTGCTTGCTCCTCCCCGGCTTGTAAGTGAAATGCCCTGGAGCGAGAGTTTGGGGACACCCATCGGGTGTGACAGATCGGTAGATGGTGGGTGAGACAGATCGGTAGATGGTGGGTGACACAGATCGGTAGACGGTGGGAGAGACTTATTATTTCCTCTTTTATACTATCAACTAACAGTACCCGTCCGCTTCGCCGGTTATAATATTGAGTTTGATTATACCTAATAGAAATGTGCAGCAATCTTTCAGTTTACACTGTATTTTTCCACTATTAATCAAATTATTTGATCTAATACTTTAATTTAAAACAGCTTATATGTTTATAAATTGGACGTTATCACTATACATGTTTAAGTGGGTGGGTGGGTCAGTATCACTGTACGTGTATGAGTGGGTGGGAGGATCAGTATCACAGTGTGTACACATGAGTGTGCAAGTGGATCAATATCACTATACGTGTATGAGTGGATGGGTGGGTTTAATTTAATTAATTACTATTTTACTTTAATTTACTACTGTACTCAACTATTTTCAATTTGAAAAGTTTAGCCTAACACAATTTTACTCGATTTGTTTTTATTTAACAGATGTTAATCAAATAAATCAATCAGTTATAAACCCTTAAGAATAATTTGGATTAAGAATAATGGGAATTTTGGAAGCCAGTGGGACGCAGTCCTGAGGTCGAAGAGGAAAAAACTTTCTTAGTGATCCTCTAGTGGCCAAGTTAAACCTATGTACAAAATGTCAAATCAATGGGACATATAGTTTTGGAGAAATAGTCATGAGTGGTAAATTGCTTTAATATGTAGAGACATATTTCTTGCAGTTTACAAACTTTTATTGTCTAAAAAAATATGAAGATCTACTTTTAGAGGCCGTAAAGTACGGTAATTGACTCTAAATCAATGAAATGTCGGGGTTCTCGCCATGTTTAGCCAGGTCTGATGAACTGGCTATACACGTGTTAAAGTTAAATTTTAAAATGTCCGATTCAAATCATTTTGTTCTCTTAGCTAAAAAAGTTTCAAAGTCTAGACAAATCTGTAAGTCTACTTTTAGAGGGCAGAAATTACTGTAGTTGACTCTGAATCAGTGAAATTTCGGGTTCCTCACCATATTTATCCATGTTCTGTGAACTGGCTATGCATTTGGTCAAATTAAATTGTAAATTTTCCGATTAAAATCAGTTTGTTCTCTTAGATAAAAAAGTGTCAAAGTCTAGAGTAATCTGTAAGTCTACTTTTATAGGGGACTTTTATTAACTCTGAATCAATAAAATATTGTGTTTCTCGTCATGTTTAGCCATGTCCTATGATCTGGCTATGCATGCTTTAAAACTATATTAATTTTCCGATTGAAACCAGTTTGTTCTCCTAGATAACAAAATTTCATAGTCTAGAAAAATCTGTAAGTTTACTTTTAGAGGGCGTAAATTAACCAATTTGATTTACACGCACAAATTGAAAATTTTGCTCTACCTAAGGATGAAGGAGGTGAGATAGAGAAAAAGGTCATTGGGTCAAAGTTGTAGATCGTCTCAATTCAGGCACAGAAAATTATGTTAGTTTTGCTGTAGAACCTTTCATTTAGCCACTACAGTCCAATTAGAGAAACGTTGTTTTTGGCATTTAACATTGTTGGCACTAAAAAGGCTGCCGTCTTCGATTTACTAATATTTTCGAAATCCCTTCTTATTGCACATCTACAACATAAGATATTCAACTCTACAAAATGTTCAGCCTTGTAGGCTTGATACTTTTTTAGTTACAGCGATGAGTGAATGAGTCAGTGGTATTTGCCTTTTATAAGTATAGATTGCAAAGCTATTAACATAATTACATTAACATAATAATTATTCTTATTTTGATTTTTTTTCATTCAACCCCACAGACCCCAATTTGTTTTATGTAGATAAATATATTTAATTTTTACATTAAGTAGGCTTTTCTAACATAAAAAAAAAAATAGTAGGCTAAATAGTAACAGAAAAAATTAGTGTATTTTTGGTTTGAATATAAGAGTTAGTGCATGGTTTTAAAAAGATAAATCATTTAAAACTCGAGATTATTCATTCGATATTATCGTTATATCGATATTTGGTTTGCGATATATCGATAATTTTATGTATTGATATGTTGAAAATATTTGCAATCCCTAATAATGAAGCTTGCAGAATAGCTCATCTATCCACTTTACGTATAAAATTTATGGACACACCTAACCACTCAGTACACACGACATCTGAGAGATCATTCAATACATGAGCCTCCCTTGCAACCTCACACCCCGTTTGGTTGTCAATACAGCAGTGCGTGTATAGGTGGGTGGGCGGGTCAATGCCACAGTGAGTGTATGAGTGGGCGGGTGGGTCAAAACCACAGTGCGTGTATGGGTGGGCGAGTTGGTCAATACCACAGTGCGTGTGTATGTGTGGATATATTGGTGCATGGACGTATACCACCACCACCCACTCGCCCCGACACGTACAGTGGTACTGACCCACCCACCCACCCCTACACGTACATAGGTTATTATTCTGTTACAAAGCTATGTATACGCAAAATTATAAACCTTATTACTGATGTTTGTTATTGGAGTTTCTGACTATTTGGGTACTTAACCAGTCCCAAATAGCGCGGTCCTTGCAACCTCACACGTACTCCGTCGGTAGTCCTTTCTCCCGTAAACACTCACGACCCTTTTATCTAGCCTAAACACAAGTCGGCGCAGACGACTCTTTGCTGCAATAACATAATAAATAATTAAGTTACCTGAACAAATTGTAAAGTTTAGTTACAAATGTGGTAAGCAGTATATTTATATTACAACACATGGTGTAAAATAAATACAATGCATGGTGGGAGAATCCGTCGACACCTAAGCTGGATAGGCCACTCAGAGTTAGTATCAGTACAATGCTCTATGGCATCTGATAACTTGAAACGCGTAGTATAACTCCAGTTGATAGTATTAATACTAATAGTGATCTCTAAATAATTACACACATATTTTTCAACAAACCTTATTTTAGTGTTCATTTATACAGTAACTATATAACCTGTTACATTACATCCCTTTAATTTAAATGCTTTATTTTAGCTTGTCTACAACAGTTTGAAATGCTCTATAAATTTCCGGAGGGGGAAATATTCAGTGTTTGTTTTTTCTGTTTTTTTTTTTTTTTTTTTTATTTATTTATTTATTTTCATTTTATCGGTCCACATGTTGTATGTACCATATTTTAAGTGTATTTTGTATTAGTCTTGTGTGTTATTTTTGTTCTGAGTATCTTATAACAATCAATATTCAACCTGCTCTTAGACAACCACATTGTTGTGACAGAGAGACAGGTTCTGCGTTGAGTGATGGAAGTAGATGGAGGTCCACACACACGCGCGCGCACACTGCGGACAGAACCGCAGCCCGTCTGACCACGACTTTGCGGTCTCTAGGATGATGAATTTAAGCTCGGCTGGCGCTGATATATGTTGCACCAAAGTTGGTCAGTAATTAGTTTGTTCCTTGTCGTGGTCTTGGAGAAACAATCTCGACTACCGAATATATGAAGAGAGAGAGATTTGTGTATAATAACAATAAAATACTCGTATCTAGACACATTAACACATAATTAGGAAAGTAGCTCTTGATTTAAAAGTAATTTAATCTACATAATCACAGAGCAAACATAACATACTTACTTGGTATCTGCTGTTATCCACCACGCCATTACCATCACATTCCACCTACTCTACCTACATTAATAAAACTCTCTGTATCACATGTACTTGTACAAGTGGTTCTATCACATCATGTAGGGCCTACACTCGTCAAGGAAGTTTAGAAAGCCTGAAATTAACGAAATTCCACTTCAAATTGATCGTTGAATAATATTAGTCTAAATATTCAGGGTGTCCAGATTCGAAAGTCGCATTTTTTAGAGGATTGTTTGTCATGCCAATACAAGCATATAATGCCATATAACATGTGTCCGATTTGATTCGTTTTCTGTATGTGTTTTTTACAAAAATGTGAATATCTCAAAAGCCGTTTGACATACAACACTGAATTTTAGTATAAATATTGACCTTACAAAGATACATTTTATGTAAAAAGGCTAAATGTCTTAGATTATTGGTTTAAAAATAGCGGCTACTTAAAAAGTTCAAAGTCAAAATAAAAAAAGAACTAAACTTTTCATCCAAAATGTTAGGGAACATAATTTATACACTACGTAATGCCAAATTCAAAGATATGCTATTTTAAAAGATCGGTCGATAAATTACAGAGAAAACGTATTATTTGTGACTGAAAGCATTATTATCTGGGTAAAGAGTACTTTCTTTTATTTTTCAGTTATAAAAGTTTTCTCTATTATTTATCAACTGATATTTTAATCTGGTATATCGTTGAATTTATCTTAACGTAGTCTATAAATCATGTGTATTAACATTTTTGGATAACAATTTTAATTTTTTTTTATATTTGACTTTGAAATGTTTAATAGCCGGAATTTTGAAACCGATAATTTTATACATTTAGCCTTTTTACATAACATGTATCAACCTGCATACGAACATTCAGTATGGTATGTCAAACTGTTTTTGAAATATTCAAATGTTTGTTAAAAAACACAAACAGACACACGGAGGAAACAAATCGAGATCGGACACATATTATATGGCATTATTTTCTTGTATAGATAGACACGACAAACTATCTCTAAAATATGCAACAATCGAAGCTGGATACCCTGTATAAAAAGAAGCGTATGTTCTCTAGATGTTTTATTTAAATTGGTCACCAGTGATTTTACTTTCTCCCATATGCGTTAGCATAGAGTTAATATTGTTATCGTCCAAAAATGATTTTTTACAAGTTGGTCTAAAAATCCATTTTAGGGTTCCCTGAACCCAAAAAAGTTGTTTTGTCGGAAAAAATTGTGGTGTCTGACCGTATTTGTGTCTGGAGACCAAATGGATGGATAAATTTTTATGAAACTTGGTATGCATGTGTATTTTAGCCAATATCTCTAGAATGTTTTTTTAACTTTATTGAAATTTTAGGTTTTTTTTTATTTTTACCCGCAAAAACATACAACAATTCAATTTTCTCCAAAACGGCTCTAACGATTTTGATTACATTTTCAGGAAAGATGTGAATTACAATTTTAAATATTTTAGTAAAAACCGCATGTCTCTACTTGACTAGTTTTTTTTATTATGGCAAAAAACATATTTGGGAATCAAACTGGTAATTTTCAGGTTTTTTTTTTAATATGGGTAAAAGTTTGTGCCAATTTCAATCCGCTAAAACGTTTACATTTTCTTTCAACGTTTAACTTTCAACCAGACCAATGCTCTTGTGCACAATTCTACTATCTATTGTATAACATTTTGAAGAGATTATTATTAACTTGGGAGGGGGGGGGGTTCCTTACCAAGATTTTTGATAGTATTTTAGTAATTTGTACAAGCTAAAATTACATGCATATAGGATTTCATCCATCGTAAATCATAAATACATTGTTATCAGATATGTGCTAAACCTATACGAGTATAAAAATAGCATCTCACTAATTTTGACGTAAATTTGCTCTAATGGTGTAGCCTTGTTGGTATTTAAATAAGTTCGGTCCAGATCAAGATGTCAAATCGCCAACCACGCAAGTTCCCAAGCTACAGATCGAGGTCTGCGAGAGATCATGTGTTTTTGCTGACTAGTTGATGATGCCAGTAGATGAGTGCATCAACACATTATCGAGCTGTTATCAGTCGTCAAGTGGAAGGTCTGGTGTGGTATCTCGTGATTGCTGTTATCAGGGAGTGCTGGAGTACGTCTCTATAATTGTCAAACTGATGCCTGAGCTCTGCTCCCGGTCAGTGTTCCCACATCTGCGAGCTGCACGCCACTCTCCTGCCTCACTGACCTCTGATAGTTTTTACAGTAGGGCAGCAGGGCATCTGCAGGAACGACGTAACTAATCCTTAGAAGGCTATACATGTGCTTTTTAACTTGTTGACTGCCATGAGTACCAATAATATACTCTAATTGGTAAAAACAGCTGACTCAAAATTAATTTAAAAAATGTTTAAATGAAATTGTAAAGAAAAACGTGGCTCATGTTAATGTTGAATGGTGATTTTATTTTATTTTAATATTAGCAAGGAAAATTTTGCTAGTTTTGGTTAGTTTAGTAGAAAAACAAAGAAAAAAGTTATTTTGATAATAGTTTTATGTTTATTAGTAGGACTGACATTATTGATGTGTGCTGGCTTTATCATCATCCATATACTTTAGTTTCTGTAGTAAATATGGACCGTGATAATTATGTACTTAAATTTTTATATGAAGGTTTTAGACGGAATGTAAGTGAAGAAAACATTGACATGCCCTGATAGTGAATTACAACTGTTTATAGAAACAATATTGGTTTTTTCTTACTCCCACTAACTGAAAATTATGCACTTATATATAAAATATAAATGTTTTCTATCAATAGGTTTGAAAGTGCAGTTAATTTTATCTTCTTTCTTTCGTGTATTATATCAGCCTGGGAACGAAATATATGTTTCAACTAAAAATGTATTTGTATCTTTTTGTAATGAATTGTACTGTATGAAAGAAAGAAAATAAAGAATTTATCTATCTATCTAATTCAAGACAGCTAACTGAGGCCATGAGTATCAATTTAGTACTCACATTTTTTTATTGTATAATTAAAAATACTTGTGTTTTAAATTATTGCAAGATCATTTTAAAGCACAATACATAAGAAAAACTAAAAAATTGCAAAAAAAACTTTCATGGCCCCACTGGTCAGGGCAGTCCTCGTATGGCAGTCAATCTGTCAATTATATAATTAAAGTACGTAAAAACAAGCAGACTTGTGTAGCATTATTTTCATATAAAATTGGTACAATGAAAATTGAAATTCTACGGGATTTTAAGGTAATAAAACTTATTAAGTAAACTAGACAAATTGTAAAATTTTGTTAAAACTTAAATATATAAAAAAAAAAAATATTGCATGGACAATAAAAGAAGGTCTAACAGCAGCAAGTATAAAAAAACTTACATTTCAAATAGGAAAACATTCGGGAATAAGATATTTGATTACATGTTAAACTTTAACACCTCCCCCCCCCCAATATAACCAAACAATGATGAATTATGGATTCGCGGATTGAAAGAAGATGGGAAGAGATTCGATGGTGAAGAGGACTTTGTGCAAAGCAGAACCAATGAAATAATTTGGAAACTGCTTCAGATAAGAAGAAGAAGAAGAAGACAGAAGACAACTGTCGTTAAAGTACTTAGATCATATATGAGCACCGACTGTCTCAAACAAACCAAAATGATGCCGCTAAGTAACTTAGCAATCTGAATTACAATACTATCTCAAAAATCGATGTTAATATTTTAAAGTTGAATCAATCATCTAAGTTAGTGCTTAATGAATCCATTGCATAAAATATTTGTCTAAAATGTTCCAAACGTAGCTGAAATTATGGAACTTTATTATAGATAGGGTAATAAATTTAAAAAGGCTACTGTAGTGTGCATCGTCTCGTTGCCTATGATATTTTATTATTTTATTGTATAAATTTATAGGTACATTTTTTCTACCAATTCAAAATATAAATTTAGACTGTACATATATATTTGAGATAGTGTTCATGGATATAAACATACTTGTTGATTGCCTAATTTGCCTGACGAAACAATAACTATCTGATACAAAAATGTACGAAAAGGAGTGAATTTCAAATTATAACGACAGTTACAAAAAAAAGGCGGCTTACTTTATATTTTCTTACACTTAAAATACTATTAAAAAAAGAACATTTAAATTTTAATTTAAATACAATTCCAAAAATTATTAAATTTAGTGGAAGTAGTTGTGATCTCATACAATGTGTCATGGTGATATTTCACTATAGTATAATACAACGTTGAAAAAAATACAACATTGTCCTGTTCAATTACCACGGATTTTAAATACGATCATTTTGAACCAAGTGTTCAAAGCTGTTAAGTTTAACGGTTAAAAACGAACGAACTTACGAAACTTTCTCTTTTAAACTGTTACTTTTGTTTTTGCATTGAAAATGTTTGCTGTTGGATGTATTAGTGCATCTTGGTTGTTACTGTTATGGCCTTGTACTTTTGAAATATTTTTTAAATCAGAAATAATTTTTGTATTTTATTTTCTATTTATTCTTAAGACACCAATCGACATTTTCGATCATTACGTGAAAAAACTAATCACGACGTTTTGATTTGGTAAACCCCAAATCTTTTTCAAGTGCTAAAAACTAAATTACATCCAAACAAACATGTTCTAAAACTACGTTCTTAAACTAGTAAACTTACCTAAATTAATAATTATCTACATTTTAACCTATATCCTAGAATAGGGTACAACAAAATAAACTTGAATCTAAAAAATTAGTAGACGTTTATTTTGTTGTACCCTATTCTAGGATCTAAGTTAAAACGTAGATAATTATTAATGTAGATAAGTTTATTAGTTTAAGAACGTAGTTTTATAACATGTTTGTTTAGATGTAATTTAGTTTGTAGCACTTGAAAAATTTCTGGGTTTTACCAAATCGATACGTTGTGATTTGTATTTTTCACGTAATGATGGCAAATGTCCAACAACCTTTTTGTCTTCCTCATCTGATGCTCCATCATTAATAAATTTCACAAACAAAACAGTGGTTAATTTACTTAAATATAAAACGATGGATCAATAATAATCCAGAGTACGAGTTGTTTCCAAAATAATAGACTTTAAAGATGTTGAAAAGGAATTCCTCAGACAAGTAAAAGCATGATTACAACCCCAAATAAAGTCAAACAAAACCACTGGTTGAAAAATCGCTCATGGTTTCATTAGGGTTGGTAGTAACAGGTGTAGGCATGACAAATGCAGCGGAAGTCCACCCCCAGTGGCGCTTCTGACAACTTTATGGACAGGCTGATAATGGCACGCACTTCCTGACCGAACCTCGTGACGACACAGTCTTCCCTCGTCACTCATCTAACCCCCACCCCCTGGCCTTGATCCGCACAGCTGACTGGTGAAGATCTTTGCTTCATTAAAACCCAAGGGCGAGATGTACTCAAGATTTTGTCTGGAGTTGAGACAGATCTGTTTGTATTTGTGTGTTGTATGCTTTGGTCTATATTACGGGGGTTGGGAATGTGATTGAGGTCCTTTGTAATAACTGCAGAGATAAACTTATTTAAAACCACTATTTATTCGTACCCTTTTAATGTAAAAAGTATCTTCAGACAAAACAAAACTTAGATTTATAAAATCTTGTAACCATTTTATCGATTTATCTTGTAGAACTGATTTTAATAGTAAATTTATTTTGTTTGATTTCTTACAAAAAGTTGCAATCTTCTCTGGATTATGGTTCCCTGATATACTGTTTTGTTACAAGTATTGACAAAATATTATTTCACGCTCACTTTTAGATCATAAACATTATGCCTGCTTTTTATTTTAATATACGTTCTAATTTCTCATGAGTGGTATCCATAAGAGGACGTAAATTAAATATTAATACTAACATGGTACTATGCCTAGGACGTAAAAATTTCTTTAGGTTAATAAGTAAATATTTAAATGATTGAAAATAAGCATTTTACTCGTTGGAATCGTCATTTCATGAATCCAATTTTCTCCAAGAAACGTTAAAAAAATCATAGAGAAAAAATATTCTTAGAACAATGTTACGATGAAGATTGCTAAGAAACCCCTCTGATACCTGAAACTTGTGAATACTGGGTTGTCTACTAAAAAAAATCAGATGAACTATTTACACTCATGAACCTTCAGTAGAAACATATATTTCATTTTTATTCAATACTTATTTCGCTTTCAAATCAGCTTCAGTTCACAAACAATATTAGGGGTTGTATCCAGGAAGTTAATTCAATCACGAATTATTTTTTATTTGCTCTTCTCAGACTTTGTTCAAATACGTCACAATGAGCCCTCCTTCAACAACGTTCATAAAGAATGAGGCTTTGAAAATGAAACTAACTTAATCAATGCCTGTCTGCCAAAACCGGAACCAATGAGTGTTTACAATTATAAGCCCATAAACATACCGACACGAGTGTGCCTGGGTTTCTTTCAGTTAAGGCGATCAGCTGATGTCATTTACGGATAGTAAAGTGGTCTCTCCATGGGTACTAACGAGGGTAGACTCTTGTAGGGTTAATTAGCCTGACGCATGCTCCAGACACGCGGAGTTGGCAGAAGTCTGGAATCTGGAAGGTCCTGGATTCCTCAAGAGATGGGACTGAACGTTGGGGCCCTGTACGGGTCAAAGATGGAACAACAGTTCAACCTTTGTGTGATAGTTTCATAGCTGACTATTCATTTATTCTTTATTCATTATTATTTATTAATTAGTAAGACACCGATCGTAGATATATGGGTGAATAGAGGTGCAAATAAGTCTGATGAGTGTACATGAACGGGTGTAGTCATTGTTACTAAGTTATGTCGAATATTCCTCAGAAAGAGCTATTTAAGAGGGTAAGTAATGGTCGTACAGCTTACTTACATGGGATCCGAACCACGTATCCAATCTTATACGGTCGAATGTTTAGTTAACTGACAATCTTGACACTCAGTTCTCTTACCTACAAAACAGCTGAACCATGACTATCACCCAACATGGACACTCAAAACGTATCTGGTAGTGTCCACATCGATGGTAGCCATTGAGTGGACGCTGTGTCGGCACTAAGACAACTGAGCATAGAACCTATTGCCTACAATTGTTCGGTAGCGTAGTTGGTTCAATCCCAACTTCATGTGTTAAAGGTTCTCAGTTCGATCCCTATCAGAGTCATAATACATTTTGAGAAGGATCAGCTGATAACCACCGGCTGTTCATTTGTCATTGGGCTATTAATTAATGACACTTTCTAAGGAATAGTCGGCCTTAGTTTGTAACAATGACTACATTCGCTCATCTACACTCATCACACTCATTCGAAATCCATATTCGTCCATATCTTGACGATCGGCGTCTTATGAATAAATAAAAATAAATACAATCTCCACAACACTGTCGTGAAGTAGGTGGATTACAGCACTGCACAATATAAGAACTAGTGCCGAATAGCAAATACGTTGTAAATAAATATTTTTACTAACCATTGATATATACAAAAATTCAAATACGATTCGTCAAGGAAGTTCTTCACATTACAAAATTAAATACTACCTTGTATTTTAATTCCAACTACACCAACAATGTTTGTACAAACTACATCAACAATGTTTGTACAAACTACACCAACAATGTTTGTACAAACTACACCAACAATGTTTGTACAAACTTAGGAAGTTAAATAGGCAAGAAACAGTTATTATTTGGGCCCCTCTTGAAAAATACTTAGTAACTTGTAAAGGGAGAAAATGTTATAGTTGAAAACAAAAGTCAGATAGATGTTGTATTGCTGACTAGTCAGTCACTGAGGATTATATAAGTCTATAATCCTCACTGCCTTATTTGTAATTTAACAGTTACCCCAGATGTAAGAGAGGTATGATTGAAAATAATAGTTGTATAGTTTTAAGATTGGCGGTGGGACTTGATTGACGAAGAGTGTAAACAGTCGAAGTGGGTTTAAGAATAAGCCTATTTGTATGAACTACCTGTTCAAATTCCAATCTACAACTAAAACTTAAAACATAACTCTATCAGTACTACTAATTAATTTTTATTACTAATTAACTTTTTTTTGAGTCTGTACAAAAAAAACTGTATCTCTCTTCTTATAGAGCAACTATTTTATAGTCTCATCAACAGTTCTTTGATATGGTGTTATTTACTATTTTTTGATACACGAAACGTTACCAAAGGCATGACCGGTGTGGAAGACCTTTCAATGAGGGGTTATGGCAACGTGCGGTTTTTAACAGTACAGCCAAGTCGATTTGATTGAATGCATATAACAGCTGAGTGACGATTTAAATTCAGTGTCAAGAGAACGACTACAGTCCGCCGGGTTTCTTAAAAAAAGGTTGTAATATAAAGTTGATTTATCCAAACCTAATTGACATTGACAAACTCGATTTAAGAAAACTAAAATATTATAACAATTAAAAGAAATAATTAGTCTGTCATATTTTATTAAGATAAAAATTACGGATCATTTACAAAAAAATCGGTATTCAGTATTCTACTTTTTTCCTCGGGCAGTCTTAATTTTGAAACATGGTTAGTACAACTATAACAAAGGTCACAAGACAGCTACACCACAGTCTAGTCACGACACTTCCATAGCAACAGTGAGAAGCTAGCGCGACGCTAGCGCTCCTAGTAGCCAGCCCGAACAACCACGTTGCATTACCATTTTATTTTATTGAATCTTGCTAAGAATTGTAATAATAATAATAATAATTGAAAAAGTACCATGACAGTTTGATCGTCAGTCATTTGACATGTACTAATCACATCTGTGGATGTAAACTGTGCAAAGATGTTGCTGGCCGCTAGGATCGCTAGGGTCGTTCTTGTCGTCAATATCTAACACAGTTGCTGGCTGGCAACTTGGAGCGCTA
This sequence comes from Stictocephala bisonia, assembly GCA_035578905.1. Taxonomy (NCBI): domain Eukaryota; kingdom Metazoa; phylum Arthropoda; class Insecta; order Hemiptera; family Membracidae; genus Stictocephala; species Stictocephala bisonia. Next base: position 476,512 of record JAQJVL010000189.1, read on the forward strand.
AAGTTGCGCTAGTTTCTCAACACTGCAATAGAAGTATGGTGGTGATATGTTGTTAGACTGTAGATATATGCCTATATGTGTAATCAATTAAATAAATCTTTATTTTAGCTTTCTTTTGCCTTCGGTTTTATTTTCATTTATTCTATATCAAGGCCATTATTTATTTAAATATTTTTTACTATTTAGATTGTAATAAAGGAGATTCTAACTATAACATGCGGCTGAAAACCTACATTTCATCGTGGAATAACTCTTTCCTATGAACATTATTGAGTTATAGGGAAAGAGGTTACATCGATTCGACCGTGTTCTTCCAGTAATGCATAAAGTTCGCCGCCATGCGTTCGTCTGAGAAAGACCTTTACATTAAAGTCGTTCTAATATATGACGTTCGACATGGGAGATATCTCGTGGTGATAGTAGTGGTGTAGTGTTGTAATCCAGCCACAAAGTCCACGTGTTTGGATGAGAGGAGGTAATGGGTTACAGGTCATATGTCAATGCAATCTGCAGAAGTATTTATTTCTATATAATTTTTAAAAAAGATTCATTAGCTAGATAACTATATTTTATGTCATTTCTGACTTATTGGGCTAGCCGTGAATAACATCAAATAAATAAACGCATTACGCTGTCAGTTTCATTCATCTATGAAAGATAACCCCTAAATAAAGTCTCCATGTCCACGCATGCTGATGGTAATCATTATGAATGTATAACTTCTACTTAGGGTCATTTAGCTATCTCAAAATGTATCAAAATCTAAATTGGTCATTCCTGACGTACCAATAAATGAAATGATCATCATCTATACTTGACACTACTATACTCGTTCGTATACAACTAATACAAAACTATATCAGTAGTCGTCAGCAATCAAATTGATTCAGCACTGTTTTGTAAATTGTTCAATAAAAGCTTAAAGTTTCTTTAACCTAAACAGTAACGTAACACTACTGATCAAATGAAGACGTCCATATTTACAAATTTTGAAAGTATAAAATAAAAATCTTTACCGGACGTTCTAAATGTTGAAAAACAGCATCCCCTCTTTAACACCTAAGCGCTACTAATGTCCAAATGGATTTGTCGGGTCGAAGGGTACATTAGCACCCAGAGGAAGCCGAACCACCAAAACATCTTCCAGCGGTGGAACAAAAACCAATAACCTGGCCGGAAATGGCGGTGTCCCGGAAGTGTTTGAGTGCGCCAGCCGATTAGACCGACAGCCAGTTTTGGTTTGGTTTGCCGGAGCAATCTGTCACACTGTTTGCTTTTCCGCACACTTTTTACAACTCCGACGCGAAAAATTAATTTTGTTGTATTCCAATATCCGTCCCTCCCCGACAGCGTCGACAAACATTTTAACAGCGCTGTGATAAAAACCGGAGCGCCGCGTCCTCATATATAATGTATCGCTGTTAATTTGAACCGCGTTCCCGGTTACTTAACTAAACTAGACTGTGTTTATCAATCGCCACTGTGCAAACCTTTATTGGGTTTTATTTGTCACTTCATTTAACCGGGATTATTTCAACACTTTAAATATAGATTGTTTTAAATTGCACTATACTTCATTAAAAGTATTAGTTGTATTTAATTACGTAGTGGATCATCGCCATTAATTACTTTATTTTTTTAATTTAATCAAACTTATTTCAAAATAATTTTTGTTAGCAATTTTTTAAAGCTATGATATATTTATTTGGAAAAAATAGATATATAGCTAATAAATATTGCTTAATGTAAAAATCTATTTACAATTTGAGAACAATAAACTACAAAAATATATTTTTTTATATCTATATTTCAAAGATTATTCTTGTAATAGTTTCACATCAAAGAATTTAGTTTGGCTTCTTATTTTTACTGCTATTAAGTCTGACTATTTGTAAAGCAATAAATAATTTTTATATTTTACAAATTAAGACTGTTTTAAAGCTAATGTGAACTCTTGTTTTTTGTAGTTCAAATTGTTTAGACTTTATTTTTCTTTGTGCAACTATATTAGAAAATTGGACAGTTATTTTCTTAGCAAATAATGATAACTTTTTCGCAATAATAGCAAATAATAATAGGCCTACTATTGTTACTGAAAATAAATAAATAACCAAAGTCAGTACAATACATGGGTTAGGTTAAATAAAAGGATTTGGTTAAAATAACACGTAATTTGAAATTGATATTTTGTAATCACCAAACCAGGAACAAGTTGTTTGAAACAGATAATATATTCGAACATGTTCAATAAATAATGCTCAACTGAAACAAAATTTCTGTACAAATAAATTAATCTGTTTTAAAACTAACTAACAACAGGAATTGGTAAAACATGTTTTTAATTTAGTTTATGTTATATTACACATATTTTGATAAAGAAAATTCCTTCGATAATGAACTAGAAACTAACTTTTACATAAGTAAAATCACATTAAATTTGGTTTAAATAACTTCACTATGCAATAAATAACTTATGTCGTATGACAAAGCATATATTTGTATTTGGTTGTGGCCTTCTATGTTACACCTTATTTCAATCACTGAAGTTTCGAATTTATTACACAGATCATTCTCAGGGTATTAGGATGTTTTTTAAGTTGTAACCAAACAGAAGGTAAGAGTTAAACTCAACGGAGGAGTTCTGTGACAGGCTACCCCAAAACTACGGAGTGTTCAGTTAAGGATTTGTGATCAGTGGCCAGCACCCCTTCTTTAACATGGACCTTTGTTAATCAAAGAACTTAATTATTCTGAAAAGTTCAAAGTTACTACATTTTTAAATTTGCATAAGTGGAACTCCTTAAATTTTATTTGAATTATAAAAAAAGTACTTCATCAAATTAAAAATAATAAGAAATTTAAATTTCATTGTTCAATATAATAAACGATGTGGAAAGATTAAATTTTATTTTGAAAGTGTGAACAATTCGATAATTTTATAGACAACTTTACCAATTGAACTTAAGTAACAATATTGAGCAATATGACTATAACTCAATATAGTGAAGACAAATTTATATTATTTTGGCTAAGTGCTAGAAAATATTCCAACTGAATGAAAGTACTTCATGATTAAGAAGTTTACCAGTAGGAGGAGGACAATGAAGTTATTTCAACATGATTGAAAAGGCGTGATAAAAATTCTGGCAAACGCCTAAGGAGAGATAGAAAGTGAAACTGCTGTGGTCTGGCTGTGGCTTGGGAGTCCAAGTCCTTGCTTGTTGGTTGTTGGAGGAAGTGCGGGGGTGTGTTTGGCGGGGGGGGGGAGTATCTCCCCTACTGCCGTCCTGGGTATTGACTCAGTCTCTAGGGGCCCTGGTCCAGTCAATACCACAGGGACACAATCCCCTCCACTTCCACTTCCCCTACACCCCCTCACACAAATCTTGGAACAATATCTACTTCTACTGCCACAACAATAACTACTGCCTTAATACCGTAAATTAATTTTCTTCCACCGGAAGTACCCCGAGATCACCACCACCACTGACACTTTCATTGCTTCTTGTGTAAATAAATCATTAACATAATAGAATTCCTCTCGCTTACTCACCCGGCTGACTGTCTGCAAAGTTTATTCCCAACTTCGTCCGCCGGCTTGAGAAATAAATTGCTCAAACGGTCGTGACATTCTTTCTGAACCCTCCCCCGCCCCCTAAAGTTGTCGCCTTGTTTACTCTTCGACGAATACATTAATAAATTACTCGGCCAGTGATCAGGATTGAACTAAATAAAATTATTGAAAAGTATTTTAAATAGATTATTTCCGGAGACAATAATACTTAAGCAGAAGCCATTGTCACATGATTGGTCAAAAATTACGTTTAGCGTAACCATAATCATTAAAATATCAATAACGATATTTTTCTGTCTGTTTTACAGTTAATTGCATTTTTATTTTAAATTTATTAATCATTCAGTTCAAATCTATATTGCAGAAAACAAATTACAATAATTAAATTAACATTGTCACAAATTTATACAAATTACTCTCATGCAATTATAATTATAATAATAAATAAATAAAACAACTACGTATATGATAATAAATCAAATGAAACATTAAGAGGTATATATTCTGTTATGTTTTAAAACTTGTTGTTTGGATATTAGCAGAGAAGTTAAGTTTTAATTTAGTTCATTTACTTCTCAGCGACACATCATGAACTCGCAATTACAGTAATTATTAATTACAATAACGTTAACGTTGGTTATTATTAAGTTATAAAAAAGTTTTACCAACATCGTTTATTATGACCATAATTCGTAACTGAATCAAGATTATGTTTGCAATAACTAAAATCGTTATTATGATTAATTAATCAATTATTATTTAACTACATAACGTTTATTTATTATATATTAAGTATAAATTTAGACATCATAAATACGAAAATTGATATTTTTTGCAGAAAGTCTCGTCATATGTATAATATCTAAGGAGTTTCATTTTACAAAAGTGAAAATATTAGTACATTTGGATACGAACAGTTTGGTTTTGTCACATTGATATATTTTTCTACGAATCGTGATCTCTATGATGCAGTCTGAACATACATTTTTAGATTAATTTAATGTAATTTTATAAGTGTACCGTTAATTAAATATAATAATTATTATGAAAACGAGGTATCTCACAACGATTTATACTGATTTTCCTTTTAAACTAGAGTTAAAATTGGCCAAATACGATAATTTTGTAAGAAATCTTTTACATTTCTTCACTTTAATTAGATATCCATAGATCAAAGCTTAACACTACAACACAACTTTTAAAAGTTCCACTTCTTTTATGGAACATTTAACATAAACTTCGTAATGGAGTAGAAATCGTAAAAAAAGTAGCAAGTAATAATATAATAGTTACTCCTTATATACAAAAACTAGCGATTAGCGATAAAAACACTATATTTATTTCAAAACTCTATAAGTCACATGTATAACGTTCAATTATTTTGTACTTATATCTAACATTCTTGTTAAAGAAGTAAAACTTTATTAGTCTAAAATATTGGTAAAATATTTGTGGAATATAATTAATTGCGCATAGTAGTATAGACGTGAAATATTTATAAATATAGACTAAAGATTTTAAATGACTAATTGGTCAAATTGTACAATTATTAATAATTTAACATTTGACAAACCAACAAAGTGGGAAATTATGGGAATTTTTTTTATATTATAAATATGTTTCCGATCCTTCCTGTTCCTTTTTTATTGCCATTAACCAGCTTTTATTGAATTATATTTATGTTTTGTTTTTTTTATTTATATTCCTTTAAACGTACTTTATACAATTAGACGGAATGTAGTACTATTTAGTCATTTATTTCACCAAAACGAGACACTTTTCACACACCTATCTCAAGAATTTTATTCCTGAAGGAATGTATCCCTCCGTATCTCGTATTCATGTGTGCCTTGCCAACTTAACCTACATAATGTTGTTTTTATGTGCTATACAATAGCTTCATAGTGTTGTTTGTTTGTTTATTTCTTAGCCACAACCAAAAACATTTTCAACCCATAAAGGTCCTTTAAGTAAATCTTCAATACAAGTAAGGAAGAGATAGTTTAGGAATAAGTAATTATAGCCTGCTGTCTTGATCTGTTGAAGTTTGAAGAAACCCATTTATTTAGAAAAATGTCTTTATCATTTAGTTATTTTCAAGTTTTTATTAATTGATGAGTTACTTATTATTTATTTATCAAATGAAACATTTTAAAAATGCTGAGTTACAACCAGAGAAAATGTTCATTGGTTGAAATTTTAAATATATATAATTATCTAAACCCGGCCACGGTCTCGGTGACTGTAAAAATAAATGCTGACTGTTTAATCAATTTAATCTTAAACTAGAGGATATCCCTGCACGCTTCGGCCTTCGGCATGTGACTGATTATAAATAATAGTAGATTATCTATATAACGTAAATTTCACAATATTAAATTTATTTACAGTATTTCACTCACACTAATTGCGTTGCTACCTATTTATTAGTATATGGTATTACTTAGCATATTTCAAACGTGTTTATTTCATTAGTTTTTGTTTAAAAGCTGAAGATTAAACCTTTAACACAATAATAATATAGTGTCAAATATACAAAATAAAAGGTTTATTTATTAACAAAACAGCTGTTATAAATTTACTAAAATCAACTCAATGTTATTCTTATGGAAAAAATGAAATGTTTAGGGGCTGTTTGTACCCCTTATGAATGGAATTTAGACAAATCCTTTCTTAGTGCATCCCTTCAATACTAGCAAAGCTAACTTACTTTAAAAGTATTGACCGTGTAAGACCGTTCGCTGGTTTTTGATATTTCATGATGAGTGAGTCAGTGGTATTTGGATGTTTTATATATATATTAAACAGATCTGTAAGTTACTTTATCTATGTATAGATAAATATAGATAAAGTAACTTACAACTGTTTGAATAGATAAAAAATCATTTGATTGCAGTAATAAACTTACAGGTTACGATTTGAATATAATATGCGCATTAATCAGCTGGTGACAGTAAAACATTTTCAGCAGCGACATTTATTTTATTTTGTGAAATGTTGGTACGCCAGTAAATGTTAGGAATGTCCAATTCCCGTTTAAAACTTTAGGAACTTGTTTAAAAACATCTTGTATAGAAATGCAATGTTGCATAATAATTTCAAGTGAATCCATTCATTAGTTTTATTAAATGTTTGGGAGATTGTAGGCGATAGGTTCCACGCTCGGTCCTCTTAATAACAATAACAAACACGGCGTCTGCTCAATGGGTACCATCGATGTCGACACTATTAGATAAGTCTGGGGTGTCCATGTTGGGTGGTAGTCAAGGTACGGATGTTGTGTCGGGAAGAGAACTGAGTGTCAGACTTGTCAGTTAGCTGGAAATTAGACCAACACTACGTGGTTTCGATTCCACGTAAAGCTTTAGGTCCCATAATTGCCGTGGCTGTTGGGCTATTAATAAACTGCTATTTCTGAGGAACATTTGAACTCAGTTAGAAACCAGACTACACTCATCCACACTCATCCTACACTCATATAATCATTCATATTCACCTTAAAATACGAACAATATTGTGTCGGCGTCTCATATTTGTAAGAATGTGAGAATTAGTGTTTTGTATACATAAAAATACGAAAATATGATTTGTAGTCGCAATTAAGCTATCATAATATCTTGCTGGTCACTATTTGTTTGTTAACATATTTTATTTACTTAAGTAAAATTTTTGTTTAATTTTTTTTTTTATTAATATGAAGATGAGACAAAAAAAGAGTCGCAACTCGCGTCATAGTTTAAAATTATTTTCCTAATCCAAAAGTACGTCGGTAAGAAAGGGTTGGGGTAAGACAAGGCATGACTTTGTAGCAGTTAATTGTGGAATGTTAACATTGTTAGATGTTCCATGGTGTCCAAGCCCCTTCCAGACTGGGGGGTTGCTAGGATACGCCGACTCGGCGGCTCTACACAAATATGGCGGTTACCATTATGCCAAGGACACAGATACTTGAGCGTCACAAGTCAACTTAAGACTTATAGTTGATTTCCTCTTGATACTGGTAGTTGGTTGCTGAAACTTACATAATTCCTTGATTTATATCATTATGCAAGTTTATTGTTATTGTATTTTTCAATTGATATAACTACCATAAACATAACATACGATATGCTGAGATTTTTTAAATATTAAATTTGTGAAAATATCCTTACGGGGAGACGTGCGTCAAAATTGTAATAGTATTGTAAATTTGTGAAAAACTTACACACATTCATAATAAATACATTTTTAAATAAAACAAATGACAAATTAACGTAATATAAGTAAAATATTAGGATGTTTATTTGCCATATTTTATACAAATAAATGAAACTCCTAAATGATTATATTATGCAATAGAGTATAGTGGTTGTTTTATAAAAAAATTACGCGCCTTAATGTCATATTACTGTATATGGATTAAATTACAATATCCACGTATGTTTTTAAACAAGTGACACATCTAAATGTTCATCTTATGTCCGTTAAAAACAAACCAGATAGTTGGGCTACAATTTTATACGTTTTACTCCATGTAATTTATACATGAGAATGCAGGTTCCAACAGTATATTAAATAACATTTTTTATAGGTTATTTGCTATACATTATTTTTTTCTCTTTGTAAGTTATTAAATACGTTTTAGATGATCTAACAATGTTGTATATTGTTTTGATTGTACTCTTTCTCGGTTTTAATAAAGTTACCAATTTTATTTCTTGATATGACATTTTCCAAAGTGGTAAACAAGAAAACTTTATCCTCTACTTATAATCAATAACTTATTGAAACCCCAATTAGTTATATATTGGGGACAGAGTGTTTGGGAGATTGTAGGTTCTGTGCTCGGTCCTCTTGACTACCGACACGGCGTCCGCTCAATGGTTGCTATCGACATGGACACTACTAGAGAAGTCTGGGGTGTCCAAGTTGGATGGTATTCAAGGTTCAGATGTTGTGTAGAGAACTGAGTGTCAGACTTGTCAGTTATCTGAAAATCAGACCAACACTATGTGGTTCGGATTCCACGTACGTCCAATAGTTGGCCCGGCTATTGGGCTATTAATAAATGGTCCTTTCTGAGCTAAGTCGAACTCAGATAGTAACAATGACTACACTCGTTCATCTACACTCATCACACTTATCCGAAATACATATTTGCCCATATCTTGACTATCGGCGTATTAATAATAAATAATAAAAAATAAATAAATATTATAAGCATTGCTGTTTACGTAAGTTATAACGATTTTTACTATGAAACGTCGTTAACTACAATCCATAGACATAACTTCATTTTTACACGCAAATATTTATTAACTTGTTTATAAAACTAATTGATTTAATTCTAATTCAAATAGGAAGCTTATGTAAATGAAGTTAGCTAAACCATGAATGGATTTGAAAAATAAAATCTTTAAACAAATAATTTCCAATAAAACTAAACATTCATTAGTAAAAAATACACCTTAATAATTAATTTAGTTTCGAACCAAATGATCTTCACAATAGTGATTGTTCTATGTTCGTCAGGTTAAAAATGATCTACGGCTAAATTTTTATTTATAGTGCATATTGCGTAAGTGTGTAATATACTAAGTACAATAATATATTAAATACGTTGAAGAGTGGAAGAGCTTTCCACTCTTCTTTGGTCTTTTGAATCGGGTGGGTCAGCCAAAGATAATTTCGATTGCTCTAAAAATCGTTATCATTACATTTTATTTTCTTGGATACTACTAAATTTTTATAATTTTAAGGTGATCCAGTGATAAATTATTTTTAATGGGTTAGAAAAATAAACCAATTTTTAATAACTAATTGATCATTATTTAATACTTCATATATTACTTTAAAATATCTAAATATTTTAAACAAATGTATTTATTAGTCATAATATAACGTATATAGTTCTGATAATACGAGGCAACTATTTTTTTTGTGCTTGAAGTTTGGTGTCTCTCTCTGAGTGGTTGGCAAGCCTGGAGTTAATGTACCCTAGTTGTTATTAGCTGCACGCAGAGCTAAATGCTTATAGTACTAAATAACATACCTTAATATACCGAATAGCTTCCTTAACACATTTTTCAATATACTATAGAAACAAAAAGAGTGAAACTTTTTCATCCAGATCATACAAATGTAACATTAAGGAATAATAACATAGTTTAGGAGATCACTCCCTTCAAGATGTCAGTCTTTACCCAAAATATAGTTGTAATAAAGTTTAAGATCTAATAGCCATACGATTTACGTGACTTTTTACATTTATTTGTAGGTTTCTCCAACTCTCTCTTAAAGGACTTATTAGTCTAGCTCCAACTCTTCCTTAAAGGACTTATTAGTCTAGCTCCAACTCTTCCTTAAAGGACTTATTAGTCTAGCTCCAACTCTTCCGTAATGAAATTATTAGTCTAGCTTCAGCTCTACCTTAAAGGACTTATTACTGCAGTCTAGCTCCAACTCTACCTTAAAACACTTATTAGTCTACCTCCAACTCTCCCTTAAAGAACTTATTAGTCTAGCTCCAACTCTACCTTAAAGGACTTATTATTGTAGTCTAGCTCCAACTCTTCCTTAAAGAACTTATTAGTCTAGCTCCAACTCTACCTTAAAGGACTTATTAGTCTAGCTCCAACTCTTCCTTAAAGGACTTATTAGTCTAGCTCCAACTCTACCTAAAATACTTATTAGTCTAGCTTCAACTCTTCCTTAAAGGACTTATTAGTCTAGCTCCAACTCTACCTTAAAGGACTTATTACTCTAGTCTGGCTCCAACTCTACCTTAAAGGACTTATTAGTCTAGCTCCAACTCTACCTTAAAGGACTTATTACTGCAGTCTAGCTCCAACTCTTCCTTAAAGAACTTATTAGTCTAGCCCCAACTCTTTTTTAAATGAGTTCTAGCTCCGACTCTTTCTTTAAGGGTTTATTAGTCTAGCTCAAACACTTCCTTAAAGCAGTTGTTGTATTTTCATTTAATTCCTCAGAAACTCTATGATAGATAATGTTAGGTCCATATTTCAAAATAATTGTTTTTCAAAATTCAGTTTTTTATTTAATGAGGACTTTCGTATTCATGGCAAAATTGTCAGACCAAATCACACCTTACACATAAAATAACAAATAAAATCACGTGTTTATAGTTATAGAGTTAAATCAATTTTAAGAATGAATAAATTAATATAATACTATACAAAATATATCTATGTATAGTCAGAAATAAAATATAAAAAGATAAGTAAAGATTTAAAGAGTTAAAAAATAATACAAAGGAAGAATGTTGAAATATATAATTGTGGTCATTTTCTTCTTTTATTAAATTAATTTTAGAAAAAAATATTATTTGTTTCAAGAGCGTGTTTAGCAATTGCTAAATGTTGTGTCAGTTGTTTTTTAACTATGGGAATTTCGATGAGCTATTGTTTTCAAATTCTAAATATTTCCAAGAAGAAGAGCTTTCTAAAAAAATCCAAATTTATTATTTTTTATCATTAAAAGCTTTATAACATTACGATATTGTTGTTAAGTTGATAAACACAACATAAGTGTTTCTATTTGAAAGTTTAACTTGCCAATGTCAAACTTGAAACTTGCTGATATTGTACATAAACTGTTGTATGGCGTGGTTAAAGGAGTTCACCAACCAGACTGATATGAACCGTTAAAAAGTGTTTGATGTCAAAGTTTCTAAGTTTAAAATACACAATTTTCTGCAATGAAAAAATACAGTTAGATAAAAATTGAAACCGCTAAAACAACCAATCTAAAGATCTAAAGAAGCGAAAAAGTATTCCCTTACCAAAGTCGTCTTTGACTCGGCAGCAGTTTTAAAGTGACGCAACGAGTTACGGGATTGAGTCGGAGTTTGAAGTTGGAACACTTATAAATTAGAGTAAAAGTTGTAAACCATTTCCTGGAACAGTTACTGTACATAAGTTACTAATTAAAATAACAAAGTTAGCTGTTTTACTTACTGTCATCAACAGTTCTTATGTAAGAAGTATTTATAAACACACATCTATACATTATTTAAGGATAATTTTAGACTTTAGATAACTCCAAAAATACTTTGAGAGTCTGTGGGTAGCGTAATTTTGAAGGGTTAGAGAAATTTTAATAATTCTTGCAGGATTTCTTGACTCTCAACAGTTTAAAAAACCAAAATAATACCAAATTTCAATAAGCTACAAACTGCAGGCATACTGCAACCAACTAATACAATTTTAATATGTAAAGAATAGATGACAGCTTGAAGATATTTTGTAGATGTAAATAAAAAGTTTTCTTTTGTTTCGTAATGTTTTTTTGACTATAAGAACATCAAACAGTTTTAATTAAAGTTAATTTTGATAAATAAATGGTTGCCCTACTTCAATAAATATATACAATGTCTCACGACTCACAAATTTATTAATAAAATGTACAAGAAGGCATATACTAGCCTAATTTTATCAACTTCAGATCAGAGGAAATAATAAGAAATCACTTACTTTTTGGTGGTTCACCATTTATGATAATCATAAAATATTTACTATATTTCTCCCATGTTTTATTATAATTGAACTGTATAACTTTGTATTCGTAATTTATAACAACACGTTACACTCGAACTAAGATATCACACTAAGCTATAAAAAATTAAATGTGCAAAAATGGAATTAGATATTTTAAATATTTTCTTGAATTATTGACAATTTGTTAATTAATTCCTCATGGCCCTGTGCAGAGTTCTGGTAGTTCTGGCCCTGTGCAGAGAGCGCCTTCGGCTTCTTGGTGGGTGATTTAGATACAGCTCGCTTTTTGCCGTATCGAGGCGCTGCATTTGTTTTTTAGTATCATTGATTACTTGTAACTAGCTTTCCAGGAGGAAATAATTTCGATTTTATAAGCATTTGACTATAAAAAAATTATAAGTTGTGTTAAAATATGCTAAAAGAAAATAATCTAATTTAAACATAGAAAATCAAAATTACCTCTGTCGAAAAACACAACGGCTTTTAGTTTGAAATTAAAAAAAATGACGATATCTGGTGGCTTATTAGATCAATAATTGAAATAATTCTTTGAGGTATCACATTTTAAACAAAAATATTTTAACATTATGTATTAGAGTATGTAAAAGATTGTATTGATTGTATTAAATTATAGAAATCAACAACTGTATCATACTATTGAAGAAATTAACTAGATTAAATGTATGGGGAAGATATAAAATTATATGTATAAGTAAATGTATAATCATAAAAAATATGACATTTTTAACAATCAAGTGGTTTTCATCGACAATTTTTTAGTCTAAGGCCTGGGAATACTTTAATTTTAGACAAATGGAGGAAATAAAACATTAAAATATTCTTTTTCGTTGGTTAAAATGTATTTAATTAACTAGTGGTAAACCATTATTGTGACCATTACTATACTAATTATTCTTGTTTTATATTGATTACTATTCTATCAATTTACACTGAACAAATTAAATTAAGTATATATAGATAATTTTGTGTAATCATGTAGTATCATAATTGATTGAGATGATGGTCATAAACTTGTTATTTTAAAGATGATTCAAAAAATATTATTTCAATGCAGAAGTGCTCACTGATAATAAATAACATAAATAATTTCTCAGACACAAAAGATATACCAAACGTATATTTAAAACATAAGATACTTATTCGTTGTGTAGGTTGGGTGAAATAGCCATATATTACACTTGGCTGTTTGTGTATAGGCGGGTGGGTGGGTCAATACCATTGAACGTGTATTGGCTGGCGGGTGGTTCAATACCATTGAACGTGTATTGCCTGGCGGGTGGGTCAATATCATGGAACGTGTATTTGCTGGCGGGTGGGTCAATACCATTGAACGTATATTGGCTGGCGGTGGGTCAATACCATTGAACGTATATTGGCTGGCGGGTGGGTCAATACCATTGAACGTGTATTGGCTGGCGGGTGGGTCAATACCATTGAACGTGTATTGGCTGGCGGGTGGGTCAATACCATTGAACGTGTATTGGTGGGCGGGTGGGTCAATACCATTGAACGTATATTGGCTGGCGGGTGGGTCAGTACCATTGAACGTATATTGGCGGGCGGGTGGGTCAATACCATTGAACGTGTATTGCCTGGCGGGTGGGTCAGTACCATTGAACGTATATTGGCGGGCGGGTGGGTCAATACCATTGAACGTGTATTGGCTGGCGGGTGGGTCAGTACCATTGAACGTGTATTGCCTGGCGGGTGGGTCAGTACCATTGAACGTATATTGGCGGGCGGGTGGGTCAATACCATTGAACGTATATTGGCTGTCGTGTGGGTGTTATAATACTACTGACGTGTATTGGTAGGCGGGTGGGTTAATACCATTGAACGTATATTGGGGGTTGGAGGGTTAATACCATTGAACGTGTATTGGTGGGTAGTGGGTCAATACCATTGAACGAGTATTTTTGGGCGGTGGGTCCATACCATTGAACGTGTATTGGTGGGTGGTGGGTCAATACCATTGAACGTGAATTGGTGGGTGGTGGGTCCATACCATTGAACGTGTATTGGTGGGTAGTGGGTCAATACCATTGAACGTGTATTGGTGGGCGGTGGGTTAATACCATTGAAAGTGTATTGGCGGGCGGTGGGTCAATACCACTGAACGCGAGGGGAGAGATTAATCCAAAATTTTGAGAAATATCATGTTGGTTGAGAGATGTAAAAATGGAAGGTCAATACCACCAGACCAGTGTCGGTAGGTAGGTGTGTATGTCGTGATTTTGTGGGTGGGTCAGTACCATCATGATTAAATACCCTTAAAAAGTTGATTAAATATTATTGATTTTTTTAAATCTGAGTGGTTCTGTCAAGTAGTATAAAATACTCATCCACCCACCCATTCAGTTTTTGACCCACCCACCCAGCCATTCACGTACAGTGCTATTGGTTTGTTATATACCAAATAACTATTTTAAAAAAATAACACACTACTGGCTATTGATTAACCAACATAACATTCACAGCTATAAATTTATATTTTATACAATTTGTTTATAATGTTCTCGTAAAATGTTTTAGCTAAGAATTTATATGATACTTTTTTGTGATTTTAAAACTCTTTCGTCTAATTTTGAACTATTTTATATCTACGCAGGTACAGTTATATAAATAACATTTATTTATTTCAATTATTTAATTAAAGTGTCCTTTTAACATTTCATACAGAAATAGTTTAAAATAATTTTGTCAAATATTAAAAACCGTATTGTAAAAAATGTGTTAAAATAAAATCCGTGTGAAGGAATGTGAAAATTAGGGAAGAATTAATATCATTATTTATTAAAGTAATATTAGAGTAAATATGGAGTAGCACTTGACTTGGGTAAAGACCAGCAATCAAAGATTAACCAAACTCTCGAAGTTTATTATCACATAAAAGAGAAAGTTAAAAGGATTTCGACTCTTATTAAATTGTGTACAAACTTAATTTGCTCTTAAACGAAGTAACTCGAGGAATTACCTGATTGGGTATGAAGAAATGTTGCCGCCAAGTTCTTAATCCGAAACTCCCCCGCCCCTGGAGCGCGACCCACCCTCCCTACCTATTCCACCCCCACGCTCATTATAAGTTACTTTGGAAATAAATTTAAGGCAATGGCAACTCGATACTCACCCAATCATAACGAACCTTGTTAAATCGACTCTTTCCTTCAATAATCTCAATATAAATCTTGCCACATAACTTAAATAAAACTTATACTCAACTCGATACAGTTTGCTCGTCTTACCGTAATATTTTTCTTTAAAGCACTGCGATTAAATTGAATTAATGAATGGATATTCAATTAGTAAAATAAACTATAACATAAGCCCTTCACTGAGGAAAAGTAGTCCCTTTTTGACCTCCGTTAGTAAAATACACACAAGCCATATCGGCGTATAAAATCTAAATAATATGAATTAAATCTAAAAAATAATGTTAGTTAATTCTACTACCACTACTTAGGTTGTTATGTTATGTTTGGTTAGGTTACGTTAGGATTAGTTATGTTATGTTAGGTTTGGTTTGGTTCTGTTAGGATTAGTTATGTTATGTTTAGTTAGGTTACGTTAGGATTAGTTATGTTAAGTAAGGGTTGGTTAGGTTATGTTAGGTTTAGTTAGGTTACATTAGGATTAGTTATGTTATGTTAGGTTTGGTTTGGTTCTGTTAGGATTATTTATGTTATGTTTAGTTAGGTTACGTTAGGATTAGTTATGTTAAGTAAGGGTTGGTTAGGTTATGTTAGGTTTAGTTAGGTTACGTTAGGATTAGTTATGTTATGTTTAGTTAGGTTACGTTAGGATTAGTTATGTTAAGTAAGGGTTGGTTAGGTTATGTTAGGTTTAGTTAGGTTACATTAGGATTAGTTATGTTTTGTTAGGTTTGGTTTGGTTCTGTTAGGATTAGTTATGTTATGTTTAGTTAGGTTACGTTAGGATTAGTTATGTTAAGTAAGGGTTGGTTAGATTACGTTAGGATTAGTTATGGTATGTTAGGTTTGGTTTGGTTCTGTTAGGATTAGTTATGTTATGTTTGGTTAGGTTATGTTAGGATTAGTTATGTTATGTTTGGTTAGGTTATGTTAGGTTTAGTTAGGTTATGTTAGGTTAACCTAAGCTATGGTTATGGTTGTGAATTAACGGAAAAGATCCCATACTTAATATTTAAACTATCAGAAACAAGATTTGCATGTAACTTTACTATCATATGTTTTAGAAGTGGGATTTACGAAAAACCCGTTAGAAAATTATAATTATAATAGTCAGATGACGTAATAGTATAATTCTATTTCCTATTTCAAACTACTGGCCACCATAAACAGCAAACATAATTAAAACTCAGGTTGTAATTAGTAGGACCTCTCCCCCTCCCCCTCGCACATCCCCATAAAGTGTTAACATCTTGTGACAGCCCACGACAGCGACACTGTCGGCGACACCAGAAGGGTTGTCTCAGGGCGCCCCCTCCCCCCAAACAGTTGCAGACTCTTGTACGTCTTGATGGGCTTCGCGATAAATCTCAATGCACGCTTCATTATTTTGATTTACGCGTTGCCACCACTTGTTAACACGGCGCTCTTCCTCCTCCATCCTGAACCCTCCGCGAGGACTGTTCATCCTTGCCTCCGTCCCGACGTAAGAGAAAAATAAAAGGATTAAAATTGTATATTATAAAATCCTAGGAGTTTTTGTTAATCCATCCACAATGTTTAAAATTTCTCCCACGTGTTTCATATTAATGTGATTTTTTTTAAATGAATAATAATTGAATAAAACTTCTTTTTTTAACTGTATATATTTTGATTCTTTCTTAAAATAAATAGTTCCAAAGAATTGGCACAAACGTTCCCCCATATTAAACAATAAAAAATTAAAACTTTTAAAATAATCAGTTTGATTCCCGAATATGTTTTTTGTGCCATATCTAAAAAAACTAGTCAAATTAGAGAAATGCGATTTTTATTAAAATATTTTTAATTGTAATTCATTTCATTTATGAAAATGTGATAAAAATCATTAGCGCTGTTTTTGAGAAAATTTCGTTTTTGTACACAAAGAAACTAAAATTTTAAAAAAGTGAAAAAACTGTCTAAATATTGGCTAAATACACCTTCATACCAAAGTTCATACAAATTTATCCAGCCATTTGGTCTCCAGCGAAATACACATACATACACACAGATAGATACTCATACGGACAGACATCCAAATTATTTATCAAAAACCATTTTTTTGGGTTCAGGGGACCTAAAATGGATTATTAGACCAACTTGTAAAAAGTTTTTTTATGATTACAATACTTTCTCTATGCTAACTAGACTTATTTTCTAGTCGTAATTTATGACGTACATTATTTGATGTACTTAAGTGTAGTTAAGACAGTTATTATTAAGATATAAAACTAATAATAGTGTTGAAGTTTTGTGCTTGTAGAATATGTAGTATTTTATCTCGCAACAAAAAAAACTTAAGCGGAATAAGTACCAAAAATAGCATGCTTCATTATAGAAGTGATAAATTTTATTAAAATAAGCATCGCGTGGCTTAAGAATATAAAGGTTAAGTTTTACTTCAAATAATCTGTTATTAACATATTTTTTATCGTGCTAGAGTGATGAAAATTAGAAAATCAGTAAGTTAACTTGAAAGCGAACTGTGTACGAACAAAGGGAAAATATTTAATGTAAATGTTATTTCCATTTTATACAGTTTTGACATTTTTATTGACAATATGAAACCATGATTGATTTAAAAATAATTTTAGGACTTTGTGGAAAAATATGGAAAGTATGCAAACACCATAACAACAAATTGTAAATCAGCCAGATATGTCAACAGCACTATAACGAAGGACACACAAGTAACTCTTGTTTACCAAACAGTACTGTTCACCGGTGTAGACGCTACATTGGCCGGAAGGAGGAAGAAGGTGAATTTTGCCGCCTACCGGAAGTGAGTACGTAATACCCTGCTGACTTATTGTCATCCTTTCTCCCAAATCGCCGAGTCCCCGAGGTATACTTCTCCCAGACCGGGACATATCTCAGACTGGGCATTGTAAGAGAGCTTTACTCATTGGATCATTTACATGAATATATTTTTTAACTTTTACCTAATCAAGTACTTAAGTTTTTATTTTATTTCCGTATACTATTTAGTTTTCGGAAATATTTCATACGTGGCTTCAATTAATTTTGTTTACTTATACCACCGATAGTAAGTTATAGTTTTTCAAATATTACTATCATAATTTTCAAAATATTACTAAACCCGTTTTTAAAAACTATTGAGATAATGTTTAGTTTAAATAGTTTGAAATAGGCCTTTTAATTTACCGTTCAAATGTTTGTTTCTACCCGTTTTTTATCCTGTTTAATGTTAGTATTTTTAAAGTACAAGACATTTACTATAGTGCAACTTTCATTTGTACTTTGGATGAGCAAAATATCAAAATAATCAATTGTTGTCTAACATAACACTGGTTTATTAGGTTTTGGGCAATTATGATCTAAAAATACATCTCCTTGAAGAAAATATTGAAAGTGTTATTAATCCAGAGGCTGAGAAACATCTCCGTGTTTGAAATTATATATATATTCAGTTTTATATACTTTTTAAATTGTATGTGGTGAGTTTGTATATAATTTTTTTTTTTTGTTTCTAAGGTACAGTTTAGATTTTCCACAAGTTCATAATATTTAATATGTATTAAAGTATTTAACCTTATTATATGTTGTAGTGCATTAGCACTAGAATGTTAAAAGAGTTAAATAACAGAGCCCCTGTTGAGTTCAATTTGAAAAATCTGTTTTATTTGTTCTTTCGTGATTTGTCACGTCTGGGTATAAAACTTGTAGTCTATTTATGTGCCAAAACAACTTAGATTAGTATATTTTAATTTGATAAAAACTGATCATCTTTATTATCTTTGGTATCTTATACATTATATATTTATTTTGAGAAGTATATCACATCTAAAAAGGAGCAACTTATGTGTAACAATCTAAAAGCATTTGACAGTTTATTTATTTTATAATTTATTCGTTTATTTAATTTAACTGTTTATAAACTGTTGTATTTCAAGTGTACAATCAGTTAATTATTACATTTAATATTTTGTACTTAATTTTACTTAGCTGTTATCATTTACAAATACATATATTCTTAAAATGTTCATTGATACTGGATAAAATTACCTTAGTCCTTTGATATTTATGTTTTTGAAATGTATATATTACTGGAATAAATTACTCTTTCTTCCTTTATTCGTTAATTTTTGAACGTTTTGTGACCCTCCTTTCTACCTTGCACACAAAACAGTGAAAGAATTCTCAAGTGCACTCATAAGAACATCACAGTATCCTAATTGTTAATATATTACACAGTACTAAGCGACAGCCTTACTTCATTACGGGGTGGTTCTCTACGCTTGTTTACCCTTCCCTCCGTGGTTCTCTCCAAACAGTCAATATAAAAATTCCCAGCCTGCTGACGTTCTCCTAGATAACAAAGTATCATTTTTATATAAACCCCTAAAAGCCTCCTTTAAAGGGGTTGCAAGGCAGTGAAAATATTTCAGAAGTAGTAGAAAATACCGTAAAGATTAGCTAAGCTTTAGAGTTATATTTATGTTTTTTTATACCAGCTGCTTGAAATAAATTATTAAATTAATTTACCTATTTTACTCTTATGGAAAAAGTGAAGGGTGAATTCTTACCCCTTAGTTATGGAATATCAAGGAATCCTTGATTATTGGGTCTCTATGATACTAAAGCTAACTTCCCTGCAAGTACTATAAAAATATGTTGATTGGTTTAGGAGATTTTGTGTTAAATGGGTACATCGTTATTAGATTATAATATTAAGACTAATTTTGACAATAAAACTAATTTTAGTATCAACATGTGTATTGTTCTGATAATAAAATAATTATTCTACTTTAAATTTTATACATTTCAGTGTCTAAATAAGACAAAACTCTGTGCGAATAGTTAACATTTATATTTTGTTCTTCTTGAGTGACCTCATCTCAACACAAACCTGTACCAAGAACATATCGGACTAGGGTAGGGGTACTACAGCCAGGATCAAGTCTTGACACGTATCGATCTGTGGCTAGCTCCTCTTGTCTCATTATTGATGGAGTAGTAGCATAGACATGCCTCTGTATTGCCTCTGCTAGGCACCCCCTACATTATCCAGCTACAACGTAAGTCAAACCAAGGAGACATCGTCTATACAACTACTACTCAACTTGATATAGGCCTGGTCAGTGAAATATATTGAATAGATTTTTGTATTTCTTAAAATATGTTTGTCAAAACCAGTATCTTAAGTTTAGAAATAATTTGATCGAATTTTCACAGTTAACAGTTATTTCATATTGTGGAGGGAATTTTCATAAATAGTCAACATTTAGGGGATGGAAAAAATCATGAAACCAAAGTAAATTACGTCCAAGCAAAATATTTTACATACTTTTATATTTTACATACAAAAATATTTTTTATTTTGGTTACCAATTTGAAGGGTTTTTTTATCCAAACTTAGAGGTACATTAGTTGTAGTTTTTGGTTAGTTTTGTTAAAAAAGAAAATTAACAACACATTTGATGAGTTAAATCAGTCAAACATTAAACATGAATCATTCAACTTAAATCAAACAAAACATTAAAATGAGTTTAAAATTGGGAAAAGAAACAAAAATCCATAACAAATAAATGTCTATTGTCACTCGTTACTGTTAGAGTTTTTATTTGTGTGTGTGTTTTTTTACAAGTAAAACTTAAAAAATTTAATTTTTTACAACCTCTTCGTACTAGCTTTACTAATATATTGCTTACTTTCTTACTTAGTTTCTTTGTTAATTCGTGAAAGATTTTTATTCGAGTACACTTAGGGTGCTTGAGACTGTTTTATTTCTATATAGTTGAGGAGATTTATTTACTCAATTTACCAACCCTACTTTATTCCACATAAACCGAATACAATCCGCTCTACAAAATGACACGAGAGCTAACTGGGCGTGTTGTGAAGGCGAGCGACCGTATATACAACATAAAATGGCAGTTTAGCGGCCGCTTTATTGTTTGCATTCGGAGAAAGAGAGCCGAGCCGGTCCGTGATAGCAGTGATAAGGATCTGTGAGGATGACGAATAGCCGGTTTAATCTGGTTAGGTCTGGCTGCACCAAACTGTATTTATTCAAGCCGGCACCCCTTCTGCATATATTACCCTGGGGCTACTGTCTCTATTTCAGCCCTCCCCCAGACGTCCCGTCACTCCAGACTCCTAGGGGACGACATCCCTCTAAATTACTAAACTAAATAGATTATTCCTTTCTTATTTTATGGCTACGTTTTAAAGCCATAAACAAAGAAATTGGTTTGTTTTCCTTAAGACAACAAACTGTTTACTTTATCTTGGCATGTGTTGTTTTATTTTAAAATAGTAATGAATACTCGCATTATGTAAAGAGATTTTATTTTATTTGATTTAGAAAGCTGTAAAATTAAGGTATCAATAAAATGAAGGACAAGTTGTTTAATTGTAAGATCTGAAGTTTTCTACACGGATGACAAAAACGGTTCGACCTTTTCCGTTCATTCACTGCCACTACTTTTTTTATCGCAATTACGGTTAGGTTAGGTCAGGTTCGGTTATGTGGCTACCAAATTTGATCACAAACTGGTGAATCCAATGAATGACTTACCGCTGAATTCGCTCTCCGTGTGTATGTTCTTGGATAGAGATAAGATAAGGCCAGCGATATCGGATTCCTAGCGGATAATCAATACCACAGTGGAAGTAAAAATGATTTGGGGAAAGGTTTTAGAGCAATATAATATTTATCAAGTGGCAGTGAATTAAAGTAGTGGCAGTGAATTAACGGTAATATCCAAACGATTAAATGAGTACTCTGAAATAAATAGGCGAAAATTTTTAAAAGGGATTTCGAAATATTTCGATGTTTCCATTATTATAGTTTGACGGAATTAAACCGAAAAACTTTTAGTCTGTGAAAATACCAAAAACCTTAAAAGTAAAGGAATCAATCAATGTTCTTTCCTTATTTCAAAAGAACACAAGTGAATTACATATCACATGTTCTGTCGTCTATAGGAATCAAACTTATCTTTTTAA
Source organism: Stictocephala bisonia (assembly GCA_035578905.1). Classification (NCBI taxonomy): domain Eukaryota; kingdom Metazoa; phylum Arthropoda; class Insecta; order Hemiptera; family Membracidae; genus Stictocephala; species Stictocephala bisonia. The sequence goes on from JAQJVL010000189.1 coordinate 498,741, forward strand.
AAAAATACGATTAAAATGTTAAAATATTTAACTTGTTACTTTAAAAGCATTTCTAAAACTAACTAATAAGTTTTAAAAAAATAACTCGTATTAGTTTTAAAACAGTGAGGGTGGGTAAAATACAAAGCAACCAAGAAAAAGACTACTAAGAACAAATATCTTCATCTGAACAATTATTAAATTTACAATTATAAAAATGTAAATATTTTATATAAAAAGTAAACGATTTGAGTTTCAGAAAACACAAAACTTTATTCTAGTGAGAGACATTTTTATTCTTAATCAGCAAGCTATCTATTGATATTGTATGTGAACGTTAGGATTCTTCAGCCCATTTTGAATAATAGAATTAATGTTTTTAGTTAAAATTCATATAATGTATATATTCTAGCTTAAAAGTAATTATTTTTATCTAGAAAATACTGACAGCATTTCACGAACTGATCATGTATGGTGCATGCAATCTTGAAATAAAAAATTAAAATATTTTATTTGCTTGTAATCCACTTGAATTTAAAATAATTTTAAAATGTAAAAATATAGCATTTAACTTTATAAAGCATTTTAAAAATAAATTTTTAACTTTAAAAATAACCACTATATTTATCTCCATGTATTTATTTCTTTACGTAAAGAATGTCATTAATTGTTCTTTTACTTAAACGAACGTAACGCACCTCACTCAGCAAAGTTGTGTTAGTAAAGCAGTTCATAATTATGGAGAACAAAGCAAATTGGCAATAATCGTAAATGCAAGGATAAGATCAAAGCTTGTGGCGGTTGGGGGAAGTTTAATGAAAACTATGTAATGAAGATGGCATTAGCTGCGGCGTCGTTGTGCATTAATGTGCCGTCATTAATAGATAGGGTGCTTGTTGTGGAGGTGAGATGGTATGTGTGGGTGAACCCCTGTCACACAGTTCGTCTACTTGAAATATATCTCTTCGATAGGGTTGGTACAGATATTGTCCCTTCGATCAAAAATAGAACATTTTATTTAATTATTTAATATTATATATGCTCTAAAACAGGTTAGAAACCCAACTGGTGGAATAAAACATTTTAATACAATAACTTTTTGGGCTTAAACTAAATACATATTTTAGACGTCTTTTTTAATTTAATGTATGAGCTCTACTAATTTTAAGAAGATATTACTATAAAATAAATTTCTGACATGTATAATTACATAAATTTCCTAAAATATATATAGTATCTATAAAAAATATTTATTATTAAAGATGATTTTATTAAATAATAATAAAAATATGGAGAAGAAACAATGAATAGTGATAACAAAAATGTAAATAAGTAACAAATATAAAACCTAAAATACCAAAAAAAAATCAACAGAAAATAAAAACCACAACAAAGACGAAATTCGTGTATTTTTATAACTACAATAGTTAATAAATATTTAACATTTAAATAAATCTACCTTGTTGAAAAAAATTATAAAAACGTAAAATTGATTCGTTACACTGTAAACTACTGTGTATAAGACTTTTCATAATATCAATATGATTATGTGTTTTTAAAAACAAAAATTACAAATATCCTCTTGTATTGTTTTTAAGAAGATTATTGTACAAATCAGCGACTCATAAAAAGTGGCGTTAAGATAAGAAATCATAAAATTACTTACAATTTCTTTTTTTAATTTATCATCGATTACTTGAAACTAATTACTTATCATATTAAAATGTATTTTTATCCATTTCTTCTTCATTGGAGGTTATTTAAATTATAATAATTTTAAAAATTCCCAAATACTCCAATAAAATTATTTTTTGAATTTGATTTATTTTTACTATCCAATAAACATAAATCATTTTATTTGAGTATTGGAGAATGTTTTTAATTATTTATAATATATTACTTTTTTTTAATAGGAAAACTAATTGGACAGTATTTATTTGTATAGACCACGGATTGTCAGGCTGAAACAGTTAAGGTATATATTTTTAATTATATTTAAAAAAATAAAAAAACAATGTTTGATCTGCTTTTCAAGGCCTCTGGTTTACTTTTTGAAAATTAATTTTATCAATTTCATATAGTTAAGTTGTCGGTCGATCGTTCAAATCCTTGATTAGTGAAAATAGGGTTACATTTATTCAATTTCCTTAATTTTTTTTCTTTTTGGTTATTGGCATGGTGATTTCTTTCTTATTTGTTTTCCCTTGTGTTTACACTAATGAGTATAGTATTAACAAATATACAATTATTTCCTTAGCACACCTGTATAAACTATTATAATGTGATTTCAATTATTTCTGAAAATACATTAACTTAATTTTAAAACGGAACGAGATTTTATAAAGAAGTATATTTTTATAAATATTATGAAGAAAATTTACAGTATATATAAAAAGTCCTTTTGAGTTTTGTTTTTGAATAGGTCAATCGTTATCTTAAGATAATTTACTATTTTCCGGAAAATATACTAAGTTCTATATTTTTATTTTAATTTGTTTTAAAATATTAATCAAACAAACAAATCTAAGTGTCATATACGTTTCTGGTACCGTAACCATGATTTAAAAAATTAGTATAGAGGCATAATTGATCAAAAACACAATGTGAAGAATTCATTAAATTTTTTTCCAATTAAACCCAACAAATTTTACGTTGCTTTGCTCTAGATTATAAACTCTACTCACTATCCTTATAATAATATGGTGCTCATAGTATAAGTGAATAGATATGAAATAAAATAAATACAATCAGTACATTCTACTTATTTATGTTAAAATATAATTGTTCTAATTGTACCCGCATGTTGATATGAAAATGTATTACTGTACCTTAAAAGATGCCGTATCTAACATTAGAAAGTAGCATGAGCTAAGCTGAGGGTCCGGCTATGATGACGTTACTGGCTATGATGTCATGAATAATTGGCTTCCAGATACTTAGCTCGAGCATACTCTAGCAGCCAACACGGGGTTGGTCCTTAATTCCAGGGGGAGGGGGTGTGTAATATTTAGTTCCACCCGGGATAATTGTACACGTGCATGCGTGGTGCTGATGGGTTTTATAATCATTGTTAAATATATTTTATATGTCCATAAACAAATAAGTAATTAAGTCTTCAACAAACCTTTTTTTGCGTAAAAAGTTTTTAAAATCATAATAATTAAACATTTTTTAATAAACAACAAATATCTAAGTAGACATTAAGTTATGAGTGTTTTAATAAAATCGAAAACTGTTATTTTTACAGACTTATGGCATTGTTAGTCTATTGGTCCAGCCTTTTCTTCTAAGATACATGATTTTGTATGTTTTTCTATCCATTCTAAGACACATGATATTTTCTCCGCTCACTTCCATACATAACGTAATGAGCTCCCACCAATTTCAGTACTTAGCATAGTGGCCTCTCCCACCCACTTCGATACATGATTTGATGAACCTCCCCCCCTGTTTGATAACTGACTTGTGGGTGTCTCACACCCATTTCAATATAACTTGATAGGCTTTCCAACCATTTCGATGCATGTATTGGTGACCTCCCACCCATTTCATTAAAAAGTTGTATGGTCACTCCCACCCACTTTGATTCAAGGCTTGAATTTCTGGAGTGATAAAATACGTTAAAAACCAACTTCAAATCTACCAAGAGAGGTAAATCATACTTTCATATTTACAAATTATCTTATAACACATTTTATGTTTAAAGAAAATTAAATTATAAACGTCTATTTATAAGGTGAGGTTAGGACTAGAAAGTCCTCTCTACTACCTAACCTTATTAAAAATTAACAAAATTAATGCATTAAATAATTTAAAAACTTTACTATTAACATAATCTAGGAATAGAAGTATAAAAACTACTGTAGTATGCTATTCTACTGTAGTAGTATATAAAAGGATGCAATAGGAAATAGAAAAGAAAATAATTGCAATAAAGCTGGTAAAAATGATATCCGACAGTTTTATGCTTGCTTGAGTTAGAGGCACGCAACTATTATATTACAAATACTGTACTTGTTCCTACAAACACGGTGTTCATGCATACATCTGTAGTTTGTGACTTTTATGGGGGTTTACTTTAGAATCTTTACACTTTTTGAATAAGCACTTTAATTTAATTTATACTTTAATACTTAGATTTTGTATTTAAGGGATTAAATTTAAATAATTATTTAATTTTGGTATTAAATACTTTTTCTTACTCATAAAATAGCGTGAAATGTTACAATTAAACTGTATTGTAGTAAATATTATGTATGTCAAAACTTCCAACAAAAATCCATAAACGTGGATTTTTACAGGTCCTTCGAATTATATACTTTTTTATTGTTCTTTTGGCAGACTTGGTTAAAAACGTTGGATCTTTTCCGTTAATTCATTTTCCCCGTTACTTCACTACGTTTTCCCCGTTATTTCACTTCCACTAGATAAATATTCTATTGTTCTAAAACTGTTCCCAACTCATTTTTACGTCCACTGCAGTATTCCTTATCCGCTAGGAGTCTGTTATCGCTGGCTTTATCGCTTTCCAAGAACTTACATACGGAGAGCACATTCGGCGGTAAGTCAATCATTGGATTTACCAGTTTGTGATCAACTTTAGTAGCTACTCTAACCTGACCTAAACTAACCTAACTGTAATTGTGATAAAAAAGTAGTGGTAGTGAAGTAGGAGTAACGGAAAAAGTAGTGGTAGTGAATTAATGGAAAAGATCTCGTTAATTTTCTATACAACACAAACAATTTACAAACCATACTAACCACCCCACAGATGAGTATGGGTTCTCCCAGCCACCCTCCACTCACCTTTTTTGGAACCCCCTACGGATCAATGTTCTTGGCCGGTACCACGGCTGTTCTATTAGATACAGACATTGAGAGACTCTGATACTCAGCCTACATTTGATTTGATGGGTCGTTCTAAAAATTCTGTATTACTATTCTTAGCCAGCCTACTAACCTGCTCTCCAATAAACTGATCTTCAAAGATACTTCTACCCACCCTTTATGGACAAGGGTCTTATAAGCGTATGTGCCGGCAAATGGTTTGTCATTACGAATCAGTGACTACATTCATTTATATACACTCATAAAACTCACTAAAAATTGTTGTTCTTAGAAATCTTGTCAGGTGGCGTCTTAAAAATAAATAAATTTAAATAGTATAAAGATTGGAAAGGAGATAACTGATTTAGACTCAATGACTTGAGAAATATGGATTATTTCACTTGCATAATATTGAAGAACTGCTTTAATAAAACAAAAATCATCAACATATTTTTGCTGTTATCTTCTTCACACATTTTATGTTAACTTACTTCTACCCATAATTAATATCAAAACATACTGAAGGAAAGATAAGCATAAACACGTTTGTGTTCAGTCATAAAATCGACTAAATCGCCAGAGCTGAGATGAAGAACCTGTGAACGTGCAGTGTTTGTTATTGGAGGACGTTGTGTTTATCTGCCAGTGTAGCAACCAGTTTATCGGGGATAAATGTAAGTGTAAAGTTTGTGGAAGTGAAATTAGACGACTCGTAAAGACGGGGAGTTTATCTGCGTGGCACGCGTGGTACCGCGGTCGAAAATAACGTCTCTACACGTTCTCTCATTTATGGCGCGTCGTTGACGAGTCTACTGCTGACATATTTACCAACAATGTCATGCGATTTCAGATAACGTAGTTTAGTTATATATTTCCCTTTGAATTCAATTCATAAATCGATAAATTTCAGAGCCATTTTAATACATACAGGAAATATCAAATATGCTATTTGTATCATTCAGAGATCAAAAGTGTTTTATTTAAATCAACATTTACTCTTCATTTCTATAATCTTCAATAAACCTTTGTTTTAAACTAACCATGTTTTTAAAAGTTCTACATTTCAGTATACACTTTAAAATATCCAATGAATAAATTTATATTAACATTTTAAGAGTAAAGGGTTTACATTAACACAATCCACAAAAATAGTTTTTCGTATTTTACCTTAAATTTATTTTTTTAAATAACACGAAACATTGTATGGCATAATATATTTAAATTGAACAAATAACAATAATTTGATTTTTTTGAAGTAAGATTCGAAAGCTGTGATATTTTGATTTCAATACTAGAAATGTGTGTTTTAAGCAGGAATTTAAAAATACAGGTAAATAATAAGTTATGATCGTCCATCCTCTTTAATAAGTTATGATCGTCCCTCTTTCATAAGTTATGATCGTCCATCCTCTTTAATAAGTTATGATCGTCCATCCTCTTTAATAAGTTATGATCTTCCATCCTCTTTAATAAGTTATGATCGTCCATCCTCTTTAATCCTTTTTTAGCATGTTTTAGTCTAAATTAGTATGTTATACCATTTGGAAAGATGGTATATTTTACAATATCCCATTTATGTAATATTTACACTTTTGTCATTTTGCTTTCTCCCATATGCGTTAGCATTGAGAAAGTATTGTGATCGTCAAAAAAAATTTTTTACAAGTTGGTCTAAAAATTCATTTTAGGGTCCCCTGAACCCAAAAAGTGCTTTTTCCGAAAAAAATGTATGCTTCTGTCCGTATGTGTGTCTGTGTGTATGTGCAGTTCGCTGAAGACCAAACGGATGATCAATGTTTATACAATTTGGCATTTAGGTGTATTTATTTATCCAATATCTCCAGACTATGTTTTCACTTGTTTGATATTTTAGTTTTTTTAATGGGAAAAAGTGAACAACAACGAAATTTTATCAAAAATGACTATAACGATTTTAATTAAACTGTCAGGAAAGATGTAAATTATAATTTAAAATATTTTAGTACAAAACCGCATGTGTATAACTTGACTAGTTTTTTAGTTATGAAAAAAAACATATTTGGGAATAAAACTGGAAATTTTCAAAATTTTGATATTTTTTAGTGTTTAATGTGGGGAAAAAGTTTGTGCCAATTCTTTGGAACCATTTATTTTCTATCGAGGTAGTTATCAGCATGTAATGTTTCAAGGACTTACTAAGATTATCTTATCAGTTAATCTTGATACAACGTTACACATTATTTCCAGCTCGAGCTTAAAGCCTCTGACACATTACAATAATTCAAATCATAGTCGTATAAATTCAAAAAAACATATCAAACACGAAGCATTTTGGGTCGAAAAATCACGTTTATAGTGGGTGGATGGAAGGTCGAAAACAAATTGAGATTGGTTAAAGACGAAGTGATAACACGGGTGTATGAGTATTTAACCAAGGTGAGTGTGGGGTGGGGATGTTTCATCCGCACACAACAGAGCACATGTGTCTAATATTTAACATTCATTACACGGACGGGTGAACACATTAGCCCGGGCACACAAGAACCCCGAAAATAAACACAATATCTGACGTCGTCACTCCTTCTTCTTCTTCCCTTGCATTATTAATTCCTGGGTTGTAATTGTGAACCGTCAACACTGTTTGTCCAGTGTCCGTTCCACCTCCACAATTTGTTTTTGGAAATGGACACATTTAAATTAGGTATTTGTTTTCATTTATTATTATTACTGTGGTACCTTACTTCGAGTGCAGTGAGGACTGTGTTTTAATTAATGCATTAGCTTTCTAAATATATAAAAAAAATTAAGTATGCAGAATGTGTTTGAAATTGTTGTTATTTGCATTAATTATAGCATTTTCACAGTATTGATTTATAGCGTAGCCCTTTATTTGTAAATTTAAACCAATATATGGTTTTAAATGTTTAAACGTGAATGTTGACATTACTCTTTAATCTATTCGTATTAAATATGTAAGTTTTTGTCAACTCATTTAATAAGCAATTGTAACGTTTGAGATTTTCTTCACCCCGCATACGGTGAAAATTGCCTACCAAGTCTAGAACTAAACTAACAAACCATGAACATTTGATATTGGTCACATTGTTTAGACCAGGATGAAAATAATAAGCGACATTCCTTTAATTATCAATTGGCTCCCTCTGGTATTTTGGTTAGGTTAGGTTAGAATTGAACATATATAAATTGATATTTACTTACTTATATATACGCTTTAAACGTGAACTTTCTACTTCTTTCGAAGATTAATCATTGCTAAACAAATGTGGTGGTGTTCCAAAAAGACCCCGTTTTATGTGTCAAAACATTTACCCCTATTTGTGTTTGTGCTTATTGAGGTATTTTGACTCTGAAGGGCACTGCTAATTAAAATTATGCTGTACCATATGTTTTAATTAGCACTTATTTGTGGCAGTCTGTACCAACCATATGTTGGTACAGACTGCCACAAATAGGGATGGCAAATATTTTCAACCATATCGATATATCGCAAACTAAATATGGATCTAACGATACTATCTATAGAAAAATATCGATATATCAGGTAACAGATATATAAAATCGTAAATGATATGTCTGTTTAAAATTATGCACTAACTCTTCTATCATGACCAAAAATACAGTCATGTTTTGCTGTCACTATTTAGAATAACCTACTAAATCTAAAAATTAAATACATTTTTCTTCACGAAACAAGTTGTGGTCTGTGGGGTTGAATGAACAAATTAAAAATAGGAATAATTAGACCTTTTATTATTATGTTAATTATAAAAAATAACGTAATAAAAATTTTATTTTTAGGTGAGTGGACAGTGAGTGACTGACCGTTAACGTCACGTGATTTTTAAGGCTACTGGTTAGGCATCATAGAGTCAGCGTTGCCAACTCGCACATAACTTCATTTACCCGTTCCACCCACTGGTCTACAAAGAACTACAATTTATTGCCTCAACCTTACTTTAAAAAACTAAATAAGTTTACTTTATTGTTTCAATGCATGTTTAGTACGCATAAGAGGCAATTTAAATGAGTTTTTTTCCGAATCGAGATGATTTTGAGGAGAGAGAATAACGTCAATACTTGATGATAAATCAGACCAATATATCGATATGGCCGATATTATCGTAAGAAAATATCGATACTCATATATCGAAACATTTTGATCGATGTTTCCGATGTATCAATATATCACTGCCATCCATAGCCACAACGAGTTGGTTGTAAGTCTGTTAGTGGTGGGTTCCCACCAAGAGTGTGGAAAACGAATTGACCCGGAGTCTCAGTGTACGATTTCCCAATTACCGTGTCTAACAGATCAGACCAAGCTTGTCACAGAACTCTTCCAAGTCTCTACCCTAGACGGGACAACCCTGCAGCAATGAAGAGCCTATTTTTATCTAATCAAGAATGAAATTTGGCCGGGGTTCGTCCGCAATGAGCCAGGGGGTGTAAATAATGGATCCTGTTCCTTGCCATTGTTGGAGGAGGAATTGGATTTGTGATGGAAGAGCGATAGTCGCAGAATTGAATTATCCTGCCTTCCACACGCGTACATATGTTTGCTGAATAAATGGTCCGAGGTTTAAAATGTACCAGCTGAAGTTGCAGGCGCCATGAAGCGTTTAAAAATAGTTTCCAAAAACAAATGTTTTATTATCTTTATTTTAGAATAGGTAAATACCTCCGCTTTACTATGGGACAAAAAAATAAAATCACTAAAAAAGAACGTTCAGTATGCCTGGCCTAACGGACGAACTGCTGAAATATTTTATCCTTAAGACCCCGATCATCGAGATATGGCTAAATATGCATTGTGAATGAGTGCAGATTTGAATTAGTATTCATTGTTACTAACTAAGGCTGACTATTCCTTAGAAAGCGTCATTAATCAATAGCCCAATGACAAATAAATAGACGGTGGTTATCAGCTGATCTCTTTCAAAATGTTCTATGACTCTGATTGGGACCGAACTAAGAACCATTAACTTATGAATATGGGCATCAATCAACTAACTAAGCAACTGATCAATTTAACAAATTTGTGATACAAAATAAACGTTCTTATTTAAAAGAATAATACATTAGTAAGTCATTAAATAATGTCAAAACAACATAAAAATATACATTGATAGTGCAAAATATTTAGTTTCGATTGAGCTGAATTAAGTGGCAAAACAAATAAAAAAGACGACCAGAGCCGACTGGCCTTGTTTGGTTTTTTCAACCTTAAGGATAAAATAATAAATAAGGAGATAGTGGGATGTGGTGTTTTAAGATATTTTGCCTTCATCCAAATGGCTAGTAGAACTATAATACAAAGATTCATAAAAAATTGGAACTCTGATTTCTTACGAAACTACCTTATCTATAGAAATACAAACAAGAGAAGTATTCTCTGGCGTTAGAAACGAGTAAAAATACAAAATTTACTTTTTCTAAAAACTTACTGAAAAATATCTCATTTTATTAATATATTAATAGCAGTCTTCTAGTATAAAAGTCTAACTGTTACATATAAACTTCATTTTAACAGTAACAGAGCGTATATTTTAGCAATGTTCACAGCAACAAAAAGTTAAATAAAACTCACTGTCGAGGATTTCAAAACTGTCGACTTGATTGATTTGAGATAAAGCAGATTTTTCATTATGGAATATATCTACAAGTTTTAGTGTGCTAAATCATAATATCTTAATAGCCCATAATTATATTGTAATTATCAATACCACTGTACGTGTATGGGTGAGCGGGTGGGACAGTACCACTGTACATGCATGGGAAGGTGGGTGGGTCAATACCACTGTACGAGTATCTTCAATACCACTTTACGAGTATGGGTGGGCGGGTTGGTCAATACCACTATACGTGTATAAGTGGGTGGGTAGTTCACTACCATTGTACGTGTATGGTTGGGTCAGTACCACTGTACGTGTATGGGTGGGCGGGTGGGTCACTACCACTGTACGTGTATGGGTGGGCGGGTGTACGCTCAATACCACTGTACGTGAATTTCAATACCACTCTACGTGAATTTCAATACCACCGTACGTGTATAAGTGGGTGGGTGGGTCAATACCACTGTACGTGTATAGGTGGGCAGGTGGGTCAATACCACTGTACGTGTATGGGTGGGCGGGCGGGCGTATAGTGTATATTGTATTAAATGTTTTTTAATACAAAAAAGTATTGTTATATAGTAGGTAGGCTTACTAGCCTTGATCCACTATAATTTACAACAATCCATGAATATTTTATTGAATAACAGAACATTTATAAATAAATAGGTAAAATCAAAATCAGTTTAAGTCGTGAAACACAACTTAAAAGAGAAACTTAAGTCATGTAATTTAAAATAAAATGAGGATCTTTTCCGTTAATTCACTGCCACTTGATAAATATTCTATCGCTCTAAAAACTGTTCCCCAATACTTTTTACGTCCACTGTGGTATTCTTTACTCGCTAGGAATCCGATATCGCTTGCCTTATCTTAACGCTTTACAAGATCTTACACACGAAGAGCGCATTCCGTGGTAAGTCAATCATTGGATTTACCAGTTTGTGATCAACTTAGTAGCCACCTAACCTAACCTAGCCGTAATCGTTATGAAAAATAAGTAGTAGTGAATTCACGGAAAAGATCCCAAAATAAATGGAACATCAATAATATCTAAAATTGAATTAAGGAGATATTAGAAAATATTAGTTTGTTGTAATTGTTTGATGATACATTCAACTATTGATAACTCGAAGAATAAATCTAAAATTTAAGTTAGTTTAACTACAAATGGTAAATGCGCGATACAACATCTTACAAGTCGACGATCAATTCACCTACGGGTTGTAAAGTTGTAAATGTACCCTACTGGCCAGTTTGTGTAACTAAATTGAGAGGGGGGGCAGTAAAGGGAATGCAAGACGACTTGGCGATGCCATCGAAGGGACAGACAGAGGGCCAATCAACAATTACCTGTGAGCCCTAATAATCCATGAGGGTCTCCGAACCACGTGACCTAGCAACCTGCAATCTAGCTGACAAGCGTCCTGGGGGTCCATCTTACAATGATGAATGTCATTTGTCAGCTAACTACTCATTCTGTTTATGATACAGTAACTAACAAACAAGTTTATGATAACTAATAAACCGAAAGTGATACCCTAGAAAAACACTTAAAACACAATAAAGGATAAAATATGCTTTCTTTCATTCAATTCATAGAAATTTGCAACTAAACAATTTTAAAAATCAGTTTTCATACAAACACGAGTCTAGTTTAGGTTGTATAGAAATCAATAAGCAAAAAATCAGATTTTTCTATATTTTAGCGATCTAAAAAAAATTTCAATGGGGTTTTCCAAAAATGTGTTTTAAACATGGCCTAATCTATTTAACCTAAGAAAACTATTAAACGAACCTAAATAGACCTATTTAACATTAATAAATGAAAGGTCTTTTTTCCGAATGTCCCTGCATATGTTATAGATGTCTACCAACTCTATGGGATTAAACTAAACTTACAAACAATGTAGATATTGGTCACGTGATTTTGACATACACAAAAACAATAAGCTTAATCATTTTAATTATCAATCAGTCCTTCTGGTATTTAGGTTAGGTTAGGTTGGAATCCACCATGGGCTGTTAGATTAGGGTTGGTTATATTAGGTTAGGTTAGAATTGAATAAATATAAGTTGACTTCTTCCTTTCTCATATTTTGTCCTTTCTCACATGTGAACGTTCTAGATCGTTTAACGATTAATAATTGCTAAGTAAATGTGATGACATTCCGAAATGTGACCTAACGAAAGAAAGAAAAAGACCTGTTTGAACGATTTGCAAGATTTTTTTATCTATTGAACTCTTAAATAAAAATTAGAAACGTGTATTTTTGCTGTACTGTAGAAAATGTTCAATTATAGATGACGAACAACCAAACATAATCAGAATAACATTTTTTAAACCTTTATATTTTTGTACTACTGCTCAAATAAGATAACTGTCATGGTTCTAACAGATACTATCCAGTAACTAAATTTTAGGTTAAAATTTTTGATAGAGTAATTTGCAAGAAACAGATCCCAGGACAGTTTATATATCATCGACCAATCAGAGAGTGGGAAACGATCAGCTGTTAGGTGTCGGCAACAATCGAGTGGTGACAGAACCAATCATCACCGACACGCTCATCAACAATTTGATTTGTATGGTGCTTTTCATCACCCGTATTCTAGATTAATTTGGAACTTTCCCCTCGCAGGTCCTGGCCACCCTACCAACGAGTAGGCATTTTTTACTGTCACACTTTCAAATTATAAACACGTTGGAAAAACAAACAGAAATGCGCGTTCATATTGCTGCCCCTCCCCGTCACTCAGTCCGCCGAAAGGAACTGGTGACACTCGTATTTGTTTTTTTATTGTTGCCATTTTAGAGTTACTGCTTTTCTGGCTTGTTGATGCTTTTTTTATTCCCGTTGCTGTCGATTATTTTTAATATTTCGTGTCAAAAAGAGATGACGTCACAAGTGGACAATTATCTTCAATACAAATAAGTCCGTGGTGTAACTGTTTGGTTTGCAACTTGATTATTGACATGTCACCGTTGTCTCAAGTTTATATTTAAAAATTTAAACTTAAGAAATTAAACCCAAAGTTATGTGTTAGAGAGGGCGTCTTCTCCTAACTTCGCCTAGTAAAATAAGACGATCTTTTTTTTAAACTTTCGCAACTTTTATTCTCCCATTTGTGGGTATGTGTATGAGTGAACATAACCTGTATATTAATCCACAGAGAAAAAAGGAACAGAGATCGTTTTCTTGTAGCTGCAGCGAACACTTATGTGGTAATTACATATAAATTACAACTAATGTATATCTTTTTTACTTTTATAGTTGTAGTTACAACGATTGTCTTTGAGGATTTGGGGGGATAAGGGGGTAAGGTGATTTAAATGTCATCCGCATGGCAAACTGAAGAACTAACTACCCGACAAACATTCAGCGCACTATTGGATACAACCTCAGTTTCTTTCTTCTCTGTAACTCATCGTTACACTCAGTTAAATTCCGATTATTTCATATTTCTTTTTTACTAAATTCCGTATACTCACAAATTTAAATCTATTCAGAACTACAAGCAACAATAAAAGTTTTGGTGTAGAAAAATCTCATTATTTTGCCACTGTAAGGGTAATTCAGAGCTATTTGGACTAAAATTTTGAAATAGAAATAGGTAACCATTGTGAACATATTTAAGCTATGAATAAGTAATGTTCTGATTAAATATATTTTATGTTCCAGGTTTTTTCTCAAGTTCTTCCTCAAGTGCAATCAAAACTGCCTGAAAAATGCCGGAAACCCTAGAGATATGCGAAGGTTTCAGGTAATAACAACTACTGTCACATTATACTCTTATTCTTTGCAGAGATTTGTAAAATTACAAAATTAATTAACATACAGTGAAACTTAAAGAAGCTTTTGTAAAAAAAAACGCAATGGAAGCCATATTTTTAATTTTTAAATTTATTAATCTTAATAACTTTAAAACATGAATTTGAAAGCCATTTCCTTTTTCAATAATAAATAATGGTAGAAAGTAAACATTTTATTTCTTTCTTTGTTTATTGTGAATTAAGTTTTGTTATTTTGAGTACAAAATTACATGTAATACGAGTAGTATGTGTATTGTATGTTACAAAATATTATGTCATTATATCTAATTGTTCGCGTATTGCTTGAACCCATACAAGTCCATTTTTATGATCTTACCAAAAAAAAAAATAATTAATAATAAAATATTTCCTTTTTTAAAGTTTCCACGTTTTGCTTGTAATTTTTTATTAGTCTTATGAGCTTGTCCTCCGTGTTAACCATGTTTTTTATTCTTTTATATATGCAATCAATAAAATACGCGTCCTCTTATCATAAGTAAAAATTAGCAAACAGGTGTTATACCGGGCAACTATTATAGAAACACTGATCCAGTCAACTTCCACCCCTCATGCCGGACACCGTTTATTTAAGCTAGCCGTACTCCACGTCCTCAGACGAGTGCCTCTATAAAGTTGCACGTTAAAAATTATTGTTAGTTATTTATTGGAAATGTAATGCTATAAAATACCGTGCCATCGTAATAAATTGTGTTAACGTATTGCTTTAATAATGTATCTTTCACTACAAAGTATAACCAAACAAGGTGTGGATACACCGGTCCACACGCACAGTGCGCCTGCAAACACCGCTGTAGGTGATTTACGTACAGCTCTCGTATTGCCTATACGAGCTGTGTCAAGGCGCTCTTCTCAGTACAACACAGGCTATCTTATAACCATAAATCCTCAAATTTAAACATATTTTCTTTTTAATCCTGTACCAAAAATCCTTAATTAATATTATTGTTCATGATATTTACTAAATAATTTTTGTGTATTTGTCAACTATTTAGTTCATATTGATTATTATTTTTAACATTTTTATTTATATTAAAAAATATTAATTTATTACTTGTATAATTTTTGTTACCTATTTATTGCATATTTATTTACTAACTAATAATTGTATATTTATAAAGTATTTATTGATTTTTAGGGTCCTGTAACATGTAAATATGTAGAGCTTGTTTATAATTGTGTTTAATAGTTTGTAGACTGGCAGGTTCGATGAAATGTTTATGGGGTTAACAATGTTAATATGTTTGCTTCAGTGTAATTGGGTTTATTCCTGTAATCTTGCATGAAATAAAATAAAATATAGCATTCTTTACAAAGACAATGTTGAATCAAACAAATGTATTCAAAAAGTATATTGAAATCCTTCATATATAATTGCTGAACTATATAATAAAAATAATATTATAATTTAACTAGTAATCATAAGGGTACATTACATAATATAATTTTTAAGTATGTTTTAAATACATTTAGTAGAGCAAAAAAGTAGTAATTAGTCAAAACAGAATAACTTAGTATAGAATAGGTAAATTCTTGTGGAGAACAAAAAGTTTTGTTTGTATCAATAAATAAACAATTTTTTTGTTTGGTCAAAATAATTTTCAATTTTCAGTTTCAATGACTTACATCAGGTATTAAACGTCTCCCAAGTAGTTCTTTCAATAAAATTATGTTTATAGTTATAAATACATCACCTAAAAAATACCAATTTGGACTTTCTCGGTAAATACAGAATTAAGGAACTATTTTCCCGATTACTCCCAAATTTTAAAAACAGACCCTCACGGGACTGGTCTTGCTCATAAGTTATTTTAAACTGCGTAATTTTACTGCAAATCAGCAAATTGAATTTTAAATAACTAATGTTATATGTTTGTTTTTATTTTATTACGACGAGAAACGCAATGCCATGTTCGGCATCTTATGCTTTTCAATATCATGCAATTTACGACATTGACTAAATTTATATACTCAACTTGTGGTTGTACTTTTACCCGTATGTTATATTACAGACCAATCGCTACGCACACGTACAGCGAGACACAGCACTCGCACCCACAGGATTACGATTCAACGACTTCCTACAACTATATTGACGGGGAGGGGTCGAGTGTGTGTATGTTTGTATGTCTTGCGGTAAGATGTACAGCCAGCGCTACAAATGGAATTCGGTTGTCCCTAATGCCGGCCGAACCACTTTAAGAATATTGCTTGGATACACAATTACAAGGAAGGGACGTAAAATCTCTTTTATAGCATAGTATGCCAACTTCATTTGTACTGGAACTCTGTCTCAGAAGTTACTGAGGATGGACTTCGTTAATTTGTAATCATAAATTGTTCATTAGTCATTTTACAAACACGATATAAGTGTACATCACAAAACACTTATTTAGTACAAATTGTGCAACTATTCGTACTATGGTGATCGATTTCGATAGACCACTCTTACCTTTCTTGATGTATTATTGTTGTTATTTGAGATGCTATATGATTTAAATGGCAGTATTTAATAATACATCAAAGGCGTTTCTCCATAAAAATACGTTGTGGTTCGTATTTTATATTGTTTTCATTTAAATTGAGGTACGAATATAAATAGGTAATCTTTTTCACTCTGAACCTGCAAGTGGCAGTCGTATATGGCGAGGTCAGACAGCACTTTTTAAAGTTAAAATCACTAAAGGCTATGTCAAAGGGACAAAATTCACACTAAAACTATGTCACCAGTGCATGGTAAATTTTACAACAACAAAATATTGTATTTATTAAATTTGATAATGACGGAGTATTTGATAGGGTATGCAAAGGATTTTCCATAATTGTATGAAGAAAACCTATACAACGTTTTGACTTGGTTCAAACCAAGTACCTTTCAAGTATTAAATCTAATTTGCATGTAATTAAAATACGACATTATTGTTTGACTTTGCTAAAGAAAGAAAAAGATGGGCACATTATCTGAAAAACGGTGATCGGTGTCGTTTCAATCAAGTTCTCGGCGACTTTATGGGGTTCTATTCACTCAGCTATTAGTCACTTCTGTGTTAGAGGGATGAAGAGAGCGTGCGAGAAGGGGGAGGGAGATAGAGAGAGAGAGAGAGAGAGAGAGAGAGAGAGAGAGAGAGAGAGAGAGAGAGAGAGAGAGAGAGAGAGAGAGAGAGAGAGAGAGAGAGAGAGAGAGAGAGAGAGAGAGAGAGAGAGAGAGAGAGAGAGAGAGAGAGAGAGAGAGAGAGAGAGAGAGAGAGAGAGAGAGAGAGAGAGAGAGAGAGAGAGAGAGAGAGAGAGAGAGAGAGAGAGAGAGAGAGAGAGAGAGAGAGAGAGAGAGAGAGAGAGAGAGAGAGAGAGAGAGAGAGAGAGAGAGAGAGAGAGAGAGAGAGAGAGAGAGAGAGAGAGAGAGAGAGAGAGAGAGAGAGAGAGAGAGAGAGAGAGAGAGAGAGAGAGAGAGAGAGAGAGAGAGAGAGAGAGAGAGAGAGAGAGAGAGAGAGAGAGAGAGAGAGAGAGAGAGAGAGAGAGAGAGAGAGAGAGAGAGAGAGAGAGAGAGAGAGAGAGAGAGAGAGAGAGAGAGAGAGAGAGAGAGAGAGAGAGAGAGAGAGAGAGAGAGAGAGAGAGAGAGAGAGAGAGAGAGAGAGAGAGAGAGAGAGAGAGAGAGAGAGAGAGAGAGAGAGAGAGAGAGAGAGAGAGAGAGAGAGAGAGAGAGAGAGAGAGAGAGAGAGAGAGAGAGAGAGAGAGAGAGAGAGAGAGAGAGAGAGAGAGAGAGAGAGAGAGAGAGAGAGAGAGAGAGAGAGAGAGAGAGAGAGAGAGAGAGAGAGAGAGAGAGAGAGAGAGAGAGAGAGAGAGAGAGAGAGAGAGAGAGAGAGAGAGAGAGAGAGAGAGAGAGAGAGAGAGACCAAACAGAACTAGTTTGCAGAGACTCATAAGAGTTGGTAGTTTTCTTGTTTGTTTGATAACCAGTTCAATGGAATGCCATCAGGCACTAATACCACAGTTTAATTAGTTTTAATACTTGAAAGAGACTGTGTTTATACCTAGAAAAACGTCATGTATAATTCCGTCACGTCATTATAGGAAATTTCATTCAACCGTTATCTCCCCTATCAAAATGTTTTTGTTCACATTTGCTGATCAACTGTCAACACAGTTAAGCCAAATTTTACTTTTTACTTTTTGCACACATACAGTCAAGCTATGTTGATTTTATCGGTCCTGTGTCTACGGGGTGTGTTTCGAGGGACAGAATAAAGTTCGACAACACGTAAATAGGCAAGGAGACAAAACTTGTACCGTAATGAAATTAAAGGCGTCAAGGGGGAAAAATCGGGGGTGTGAAACGCCGGGAGCTGGTAATTAGTGTTCTCAGCTGTTTGTTAAACGTCAGCCCGGCAACCCTGCTTGTATGTTCCTTCCTACTTCCTGCATCGGGAGTGTTTGAAGTTCCTAATCAATGAAATTAGTTTGTGAATTTATATTTTTTTCATATTTCAAAATTCGAATAGTTCAAAAAAAGATTCCAAAAAATTATAAAAATAGTATCATTGGGAGCCCATGTTAACATGAACATTTGTAAATATTATTTTGCATTAAATAAATAAGCATTAAATTATAAATTACTAAGCAACATAAACCAATATATATATATATATATATATATATATATATATATATATATATATATATATATATATATATATATATATATATAAAATACAAAATGGAATACTTCAATAAATAATATATTTTACAGGTTTTAGTAATACTATTCAAGTTATTGCGCTAGTTTATCACACTCTGTCACCTAAATATTATTAATTATTGACGATTTAATTTAATTTTTTCGAATTAACATTGATAAAACAAGTTCCAGTCCCTACAAGCCTACGGATGTAGGCCTTATTTCGTAAAAACTATTTGTTAGAAAATATAATGAAAAATGTACAAAGCTTCAGGAAAGGGGTTTCGCTAGTTTAGTGTGTTTACTGAGGCCTGAGTCCAGCAATCCTGAGTAGGCAGTCAGGCCCAGTGAAGCGCACTGTACCTCCGTGAACGGACGGTCAAACTCCCTAGGGCTTGACTAGCTGGCTGTTAACTGAGGCCTGAGTCTAGCAATCTTTTGTAGGCAGTCAGCCCCAGTGAAGCGCACTGTACCTCCGTGAACGGACGGTCAAACTCCCTAGGGCTTGACTAGCTGGCTGTTTACTGAGGCCTGAGTCTAGCAATCTTTTGTAGGCAGTCAGGCCCAGTGAAGCGCACTGTACCTAAGTGAACGGACGGTCAAACTCCCTAGGGCTTGACTAACTGACTGTTTACTGAGGGCTGAGTCTAGCAATCTTTTGTAGGCAGTCAGCCCCAGTGAAGCGCACTGTACCTCCGTGAACGGACGGTCAAACTCCCTAGGGCTTGACTAGCTAGCCATGTTTACTGAGACATGAGTCCAGCAATCCTGTGAAGGCAGTCAGACCCAGTGAAGCGCACTGTACCTCCATGAACGGACGGTCAAACTCCCTAGGGCTTGACTAGCTAGCCGTGTTTACTGAGACATGAGTCCAGCAATCCTGTGAAGGCAGTCAGCCCCAGTGAAGCGCACTGTACCTCCGTGAACGGACGGTCAAACTTCCAAGGGCTTGACTAGCTGACTGTTTACTGAGGCTTGAGTCCAACAATCAGGTGTAGGTAGTCAGGCTCATTGAAGCGCACTGTACCTCCGTGAACGGACGACCAAACTCCCCAGGGCTCAGCTAGCCGAGTTTACTGAGGCCTGAGTCCAGTAATCCTGCGTAGACAGTCAGGCTCATTGAAGTGCACTGTCCCTCCGTGAACGGAGGACCAAACTCCCCAGGGCTCAGCTAGCCATGTTTACTGAGGCCTGAATCCAGCAATCCTGTGTAGGCAGTCAGGCCCAGTGAGGGGCACCGTACCACTGCGGACGGACGGGCCAAACTCCCCAGGGCTTAGCTAGCCGTGTTTACTAAGACATGAGTCCAGCAATCCTGTGTAGGCAGTCAGGCCCAGTGAGGCGCACTGTACCTCAGTGAACGGAGGACCAAACTACCCAGGGCTCAGCTAGCCGTGTTTACTGAGATCTGAGTCCAGTAAACCTTTGTAGGTAGTCAGGCCCAGTGAGGCGCACTGTACCTCTGTGAACGGAGGACCAAACTCCCCAGGGCTCAGCTAGCCATGTTTACTGAGGCATGAATCCAGCAATCCTGTGTAGGCAGTCAGGCCCAGTGGAGCGCACTGTACCTCCGTGAATGTAAGACCAAACTCCCCAGGGCTCAGCTAGCCGTGTTTACTGAGGCCTGACTCCAGTAATCCTGTGTAGGCAGTCAGGCTCATTGAAGCGCACTTTACCTCCGTGAACGGACGACCAAACTCCCCAGGGCTCAGCTAGCCATGTTTACTGAGGCCTGAGTCCTGTAATTCTGTGTAGGCAGTCAGGTCCAGTGAGGCGCATTGTACCACTGCGGACGGACGGGCCAAACTCCCCAGGGAACGCACCGCGGACCCGTTAGCAAAAACAAGTGCAGACCAATCATTGTACAGCTTTCCTGATTGAGCCGTTCCTGTTACTGCACCACCGATTTTACTTGAGAATCTATCTTCAACTTAGCTGTGATTTTAATTTTGTAAATTTTGACGAGCTCGAGTTTTATACCAATGTATTTGTATTAATAAAGACGTGACGTAAAACTGTACCTACATTTTTTTATGTAACCAATGAATTATTTAAGTTACCATTTATTTTTTAATTCATATTTTCATTTTTTAAATACTATGTACATAACAATGTTATTTTTATTACAATTGTTTGTTATTTACTTGTTGTTATAATAGAGTGGGAGTTTATAGTTATTAGAAACTCCTCTAGCACAGACTTTGTATTTTTAGCCTTAATATATGAACATAACTTGTATTAAAAAATGTATTATAATTAAGTCAGGAAATTGTTCTTAAACAGCCATTAATTCTTCTTCCGTGTGGTTTACCACTTCATGAAAGAGTACCAAACCAATGTTCCCCAAAAGTTTAACCAGGTTTTCTATATATTTAAAAATATTTCGAAAAAATGTTTGAATCATCAATTGCAAATGACCAGTAAAAAAACTTGTAGATAGACTAGTTGACAGAAAACTGGAATCTTATTTCATATGGGTAATATTGTAAGGGATGATCGTGTACGACATTATAAGACGTAGATGCAAAGACCTTTACGTCAATGGAGACACCTTTACATACGTGTAGGCATCTTTACGTAAGTAGAGACACCTTTTTGTTGGAGGAGACACATTTACTTCAGTAGAGACAACGTTACGTCGGTACAAATATCTTTACATGAGTGAAGACTCTTGTACGACGGTGGACACAACTTTACATGGATGGAGACACCTATATGACGGTAGAGATAACTTTACGTCAGTAGCGATATCTTTACATGGGTAGACTCTACGAGACCCTTGAACGACGATGGACACAACTTTACATGGGTGGAGACACCTATTCATTGGAGGAGACACCTTTAACTCACCGGAGACAACTTTACATTGATGAAGATATCTTTACATGGGTGAACACTTGTAAGTCGTTGGATACAACTTTATTCGCGTGCAGGCAGATTAATAGTAAACATCTGATAAGGATTGAATTATGCTAGTAATTGCTCTTTAGTTGTGCTCACTAACAGTGGTTAGTGAGACAAAACTAAAACTTACATTTTTTTATAACTTTCGTAACTATCGAACATCTTTTCCGAGACTTGTATTGTATGGGTTTGCATGCCGATGGCCACTACCTTCAAGATTGCATGACATTGATGGGATCTGCCCCCTCCGGCCACCCCAAACTGTAATTGCTGACGCTAGTGTATTATTCATCTCTTGCGTTGGGGGTTGATGGCCCAGGGGACCGGTGTCCAAATGGATACAGCTTTATTTGGCTGGCTGGACGGATGTGAAGGGATGGATGGGTCTATCTTGTAGACCGGAGAGTAATAACTCACACTGTGCAGGAAATGGAAGAGTCAAGCTCTTTTGTTTTGTCAAATAGTGTGGTTGGTAAATGTAGGGTCAAGTCGTTGTACAACATATATTTTTACATTTCGATGCTTTCAGCAACAAAGTTTCCCAGTATAAGAAATACGTCAAATACTTTTACATTTGTTGGCTTGTAAAAAAAAGAAAACTAAGAAGTTTTATTTTTTGAACTAATCTCTAACAATATCGGGGATATTTGTCACAATTTACTAAGTACCTAACAACTATTTTAAACTACTCTGTAATTCATTATTCTACATATGGAATGCATCAGATCATTATAAAAAGCCAATTTAAAAAAAACTGTGTGTTTTTATTTTCACAAAGATCTAAAATATCTCAATTTATGTTTTTTTGTTTTTTTTCTGTATATTTTTGAAATTCTGTCATATATCAAGCTGATACTGATTCTTATTTTGAATAAACTGATATGTATGTTTGTTAACAAAATGTATGGAGTTAAATTGATTTCTCAACTGGTGGTTTCAAACATATGCAGCATACGTACCTAGATTGCAAAGTATAATTTTAACTACCAATATACCAATATCTTTGATCTTACTACACAAATAGATTTCCCGTCCAATGTTATATTTTGAGTCTCAAAATGTCAGCTGTTTTTGTGGTTCATAGTGGAGCGCTAGTGTAGTCCCATGTAAATGTAATGCAGTTTAAACCAGCTGTGTTTGCGGGCCTCACTAAATAACCAAATTACAGGCAAATATATTCCTCAGATGGAATATCTATTGTAGGTGTATAGTAGGCTACAATCAAGGGTAATATATAGTAACTAATTTTATTACTACTGAATCTTTCTTAACTATTAATCTTCATAAATTCACTGTTTATAGGCATAGTTATAACTTTAAAATTATTCAACTAATTTCCAACTGTTATAAAATCAGTTCAGAAACATTTTCAAACAGACTACGAATATCATTTTTAAATACATGATTTTTTTCTTCTTAACAGTCCTACCTTTGTCTTACTATATATATCATGGTATGCGTTTAGTATGTTTACTATTGGCGTAGTGTTGTAGCCCAGCTACTTGGGGACAAAGTGTCGTGGAGACTGTAGGCTATAGGTCTGCTCGATCCTCAATACTGACACGGCGTCCACTCAATGGTTGTCATCGACGTAGGCACTATTAGAGACGTCTACGGTGTCCGTGTTTGGTGGTAGTGAGGGCCCAAATATGGTGAGAAGTGAACTGATTATCAGGCTTGTCAATTAGCTGAAAATCATACCAAAACTACGTGGTTCGATTGCACGTAAAGCTGAAGGAGCTGTACTTGCCCTGGCTATTGAGATACTGATAAATGGCTCTTTCTAAGGAGCAGTCTACCTTAGTTAGCAACTCACCCCTTATACTCACCCCTTATACTCACCCCTTATACTCGCCCCTTATACTCACCCCTTATACTCGCCCCTTATACTCACCCCTTTTACTTGCCCTGTATACTCACCCCTTATACTCACCCCTTACACTCACCCCTTATACTCACCCTTTGTACTCACCCCTTATACTCACCCCTTATACTCACCCCTTATACTCACCCCTTATACTCGCCCCTTATACTCACCCCTTATACTCACCCCTTATACTCGCCCTTTATACTCACCCTTGTACTCACCCCTTGTACTCAACCCTTATACTCACCCCTTGTACTCAACCCTTATACTCGCCCCTTATACTCACCATTATACTCACCCCTTGTACTCATCCTTATACTCACCCGTATCTCTACGATCGGCGTCTTAATAATGAATGATAATATTGAATTGTTTTCTTAAAGTAATTTAGTAGCGTGACTGTCATTGCCTATATTGATGAGAGCTTAGTTAATTATATGTTATTTTAACAAACGCTAGATTTACCTGTAAGTACATATCAAATTACACTTATATAGACATATTTACCTGTAAGTACATATCAAATTACACTTATATAGACATATTTACCTGTAAGTACATATCAAATTACACTTATATAGACATATTTACCTGTAAGTACATATCAAATTACACTTATATAGACATATTTTTTAATTTATAACATACTATTTAATTTATATTAACCATCTCAAATAAGTCGTTTGCATGATGTTCCTATAGTACTTATGAACAAACAAGCAAAAAAACGTACCTTTGGTGTTTGACCGTTTATTGACAACCTTTTGACTGTTTATTTTCGTAAAGTTTGTCAGTCATGATAGAAACATCACTAAAGGTAGGCTAATAAGAATATAAGGGAAATACAAATTATTTATTTGTTTTATTCTTGGTACTAACAAAATAACTTTCATTTAATCTATAACAAAACAACGTTGCACATACAATTATTAAATTAATTGTTATTCCTTCATTCAACAGCACACAGATTCAGTTACAATTATAATTAGAAAAAATAATGTTACAAACTTCGCAAACCTGCATTACTACAATCGACTTAATAATTAGTTGTGAATCAATCCCTTCGTAGTCAAATAAATGTGGGATTATACATAGTAAAATAATCTTTATGACTGAAATAGTTTGCACCACTGATGCCTAACTCGTTCTATGAAGTATACTTACACAACCAAAAGTAAAACATAAAACTAACCGATATAGTGTTTTGAAACATAATGTTTGAGATAAAACCAAGTTCCTCACTAAAGAATTCCGTAGTTAGAGACTTCCGGTGAGCGAGAGAGACAGAAAGGGGTGCACGAGCCATTGGATTTGGAGATGGTTGAACACGGACGACCGCCTTCTAATTGTCTCTGAGTGAGCCGATATCGGTATCCGATCCCGACTCTTGGCCTGGTGGACTTGGGATCGAACGCTTGGGCGTTCCCATGGGAACCCAGGCAGGGGGAGTTATATTCCCCCGGGGTGGACGACAGGCTCCCCAGGGAGGAGGAGTCTCGCGTCCCTCCCACACACGCACACACTGGCACGCCAAGATGGTGGACACCGCTGAGTACGGGCTCTCTGATTATCTACCCCCACCTGCCCTAGTGTAGTGGCGAAGGACTGGAAGACGCTCTCCGCTATTTGTTAAATTAAATTTATTCACGAGGGCGAATCGGAACGGATTTTTCCAGAACGAGCTTTTTCATCGTGGGTTTCTAAATCCTTCTTTCCTATTATAATTTTAGAATAATGTTCATTTTTTAGTTGGTTTTTAACATTTCCGAATGTTCATTACATCAGTAACATATATGAAAATACATTATAAAACGGGCTTCAATGTGTGCGTTAGTAATGTCACATGAGTTTTTTTCTTTTTTTTTCATAACTGCATCAAATGTTAAAATTCATTTATATAACAACATAGTCTGTGCATTGTTTTGTTGTTATATAGTAACAAAATAATTGTGACAGTACAACATAGATGGTAGTATATAAATTCAGTTAACGTTATAGACACATTAATTGGAGTATACAAGAACTTGTGGACTACGTACACTCTCAAAGAACAAAGTTAGAAATGTGTTTATAATGATGCTTGATATCTTAGACTAAACTAAATAGGATATTTTGCTTTGAATTTAAGGACATTTAGCTTAGTTATCGTGTAGGCTAGTAATCGGAATATTGATCAAAATACATTTTTTTTCATGAAAAGAGAGTAAAAGCCCTGTATATATATTTATTATGCCTGTTGGAAAATGTATACTGTGTAAGTCACAAGGTACTATTTCAACTCTATAACGTGTAAAAAGGTTTTGAATTAAAATAAACTTCCAGTTTTGATTTTTTTTATGTTCGTGACGGGGAATAGGGCGTCAAGAGACCATCTCTTGATGGGCAAAAGGTAGCCGGATTATGTATATTGTGGACGTAGCATACCTTGTAGTCGTCAAAGAGTCTTAAATTTTGAGTGTATGGATGAGGAAAAGGTATAACAATTCGAGGAATTCTTTTACAGTGTATTTCATCAAATAGATAGAAGATAATAAAACAAAGGGAGTGTATTAAGTTTGTTGGAGTCATTAATTACTTTAAGTACACTTTATAATTTGACACAAACCGGTATAATTTATAATGGCTAATAATATGTAACGGTACTTAAATATATATATATATATATATATATATATATATATATATATATATATATATATATATATAAAACTATTATAATTATACAAGTAAAAATCGGATTAACTCCATGTGCAATAAGAAAATAAAACTATATATATGGAACAATGCATGTTTCGTAGTTTATTTCCACCATTATATATATATATATATTAATTTGGTTTCAATTTTAAGAAACTATTAAAATATACAGAATTTGTGTTTACTCTGATTATCAATTATCAACAACAAAACTGCAAAGGTAAACCTTTGTAAAATGATAGAGATTAATACAAACCATAGGGGGGAAATAGACTGTAAATGAACACAGCTCTATTAACAAACATGACCTTAATAGATATGCAAATAAACTATCAATAAAGCCATTCATCATCAAAGGCCGTCAGAGAGCGTAATTAATTAGGCCTAACACAATGACCGGAAATGAATTAACTTCCCGTTGTAATAGTAGTGGTGAGTTTGTTTATTAACACTCTTTCCACCTATTGGAACAACAGAGAGATACGATCCTCAGTAATATGTTGTACAGTTTCAGTAAACTGTTGACTGTACTATCTGTTTCAATTTATTTATTTAATCTTACTTTGCATATTATATGATAATTTCAACATGATATAATGGATATTTATGTGTTAGTATTATTATTATTTTTTATTTATTTTTTTTATTTATTTAATCTACTCTACTAACGTGTGATTAAAGTTTCCGGACCTTTTCCATTGATTCACTGCCACTACTTTTTTTATCGCAATTACGGTTAGGTGTGGTTAGGTTAGGTGGCTACTAAAGTTGATCACAAACTGGTAAATCCAATGACTGACTTACCGCCGAATGTACTCTCCGTGTGTAAGTTCTTGGAAAGCGATAGATAAGGCCAGCGATATCGGAACCCTAGCAGATAAGGAATATCACAGTGAATGTATACAACGAATAGTTTTTAGATCGATATAATGTTTATCAAGTGGTAGTGAATTAACGAAAACAAAAAACAGTAGTGGTAGTGAGTTAACGAAAAAGATCCAAGTTCTTTCTTAACAATTTTGAGGGAACTACAGGTGAAATTGCTTTGTAAAAAAATTATCGATTATACTTTCTTGGGGAGCCCCAAAGTTGAAACCATCAAATCGTACTAATTTAGTTTTTAATTTATTTCTCTCAATACAATTTCACAATGTATAGCAGTAAACCAAATTATTTTGTATCTCGATTCTTCACAGATTTTTTACTACTATTTTTCAATGTTCAAGTACAAGGTTTAACGTGTGTATCATATTTGTTAAAAAAAATAAAAATAGATTTTTCAAACGACTTTGTGTGTTTAGGTGGTGATATCGACGCAGATTAGTGTAGAGGGTCCACTTCTCGCCGTTTCTGACAACATGTTTGTCCACAACAACTCTAAACATGGAAGGAGAGCCAAGAGACTCGACCCTTCTGACGGTAAGGCAAAACCAACTTAGCCATGTTTGCGCAGTCAACTAGATACTACACTATCCAAAAACATCGGTTTGGTGGCAACTTTATTGACATTTCTGACAGCATGTTAGTCCACAACTCTTCTAACTGTAAATCAAAACCAACATTCCATATTTTCAGTTGGGCTGACAACTAACTAATGCACATTCCAAAAACATCAGTATATATGGAAACTTTCTTGCATAAAAACTGAATAATACTATGTCAACTGTGTACTACACTTCCTAAAAACATCAGATATCTGAAGAATATGTTATGTTTATTTTTTCTATTAAAAGTAAAATCTCTGAGACAGTAAAAGAGATACCACTTAGGATGTCACATCACAGCATGTGCGAAACGTTTGGTGATGTAAATATTGGAGATAACACCTTCACGCGGTCGTTACCGGAATCTTTAGTTATCAGACCTTATTCTTTACTAATTCAAGTCAGATATTTATTAATGTGAATAATATTACCAATCGAAAGAAAATTATTTAATCAATAGAAGTTAAAAATTTTAAATGTTAGTGTAATAGATACAGTCATGCCATAGGACAGATGTGCCCGCTTATTACACTAAGCTTAAAACAGCTAAAAGGTTTAAATTTGTGTAATACAATTCGACAAGATTTTCCAGTGTTAGCGTTCAAAGGGGGTGGGGGTTGGGGAGACATCTGAATGCGCGCGGCACGGCTCGTCAACATCGCCATGCTGCAATCTAGTTTTCTTAAAGAGTGAAGTGAAGAGAGCGTGGCTTCCAGAACGTGTTTATCTTTATATATAATGCCATATTTTAGTCACATTCTGTCATAGGATAATATTTACACACCGATGTTTTCTCAGTGGTTCGTTTTCCTTTTGAACAGTGATCATTGTGGAACATATGCAAACATGTAATAATCTTAATTGAAAAAGGCTATTGGACTTCGTAACTGAATAAAGTTTTTAAAGAATTTTTAATTAAATAATCCCACTAAATTAAATACTATAAAACACTAATTTAATGGATATAAGTGTTTTTCCTACATATATTTACACATAAACATTTTATTTTAAAAAAATTAAAATAAAATCATGGAAAATAAATGGAAGTGCACACCTCCCTCTTGTATCCAGTTAATCGTTAAATTGTATACACAATTTAAACACTACTCTGAATAAGATAATCGTTTGATAAAATCAGGACTTGGACTACCAATTAAGTGGTGGTAGCATGTAGAGCACGCAGTAGTTGCCCCTAGAGTATAGTAACATTTGTATATAGGATCTATAGAGCTATGATTTATAGCAGAAATTTTTAATTATTTTCATGTTGTGTTATTCATGGCGAGTATTTTTAAACTTATCATTAATTTTAAGTAAATTCATTTGTAATAAATTGAGTTCGTATTAGTTATTTATTTTTAATAAATAATTCTTACGTAATATTAACGTTGTATGTTGAATACATTACATGAATTTGAGTGTCATGCGAAGTATATTCCCATAAAAAAATTACTAAAATTGTATTTTTAATATATTTAAAACTTTAACTAAATCCAGTAATAGCTAAAAAATATACTGAAATCTAGAAAACAGAAAGTCTACTATTAAGTCTACAACTAAAATTGGTTTGCATGTATATTGGGGCTGTCAAATAACGTGCTTTGTGTTCGACTTGAGATGTGTTAACAGAAGTACTGAGACCTTGAACACCTGTGTGATCAGTGTGGTAGAGCCACTGGCTAATAAACCCAGTCGCGAAGCTTACTGCTTGACGTTAGCGCTCCTTAGTGGTCGTGAAGCAGAGCTACGGCGCATCTCCGCCAGATAGCATGACGGTTCACTTGCGTTGCAAGGCAATTGAGTATATAAAGCATTGACAAGTTAAAAATATAATACATTTCATAGCACTACTATTTACCTAAACAACAGTCACGTATGCTACAGAAGCTGCTTACCGCACCAGCTGGCTGCTTTACCACCGCTTGGAGCGCTAACATCGCACGGTTGGCAAGAATAACGGCTTAGCTTCGCTACTGTAATAACGTTATGCGATGGTATAACTGACATTAGATGAGTTCTTGTAAGAACTGTCAAGCATTGGTCAGTATAGCTCCATAAGGATATTATTTCCCAATGATGGTTGGGAGAGCCAGGGACCGAGTTGTGTAAGACATCAGGAGTTAGATAGAGCGCAGGATGAATGGTTTTTTTTTTTTTTTTTTTTTTTTTTTTTTTTTTTTTTTTGAGATAATAAATTAATATAAATAATCAAATTATACTGTTTTAGTTGTATTTTAATAATTTATGTTCAAATTCATGTACAAAGAAGATGGTAAAATAAATTTTTTTGTTATTTGATTTGAAAATTCTGACTTCGACTCGAATTTCTTATCAGTAATATCCAACTTCTACTGTACTGCTACTCCTTACTCTGAACAGGTTCCTCACACTGATCAGCAGTCTGTGGGGAATAAGCAGAGTAAGGTAAGAAAGAGATCGGCCTCTCCTCAATAAAAAAGCAAGTTTTGAACTTGTTCAAGGAATATTTTCAGCATAACGAGATCGTAATTGACTCAGGACATCTTTTTAGTTGCTCTTAATGTATTTGTCTATTTAAACAGGCTCAAATGATAAAGGTGAGTGTGTCTTTCGCGTCTCTTCTGTATCTTCCTTCCCGGTTCATAAGCTACAGGTTCTTAGTTCGATCCCAATCAGGGAGAGAGAAGACTGATAAACACCAGCATTTAATTTATTATTGGACTATCAATTAATATTTGTACGTTTTGTAAGTTTAATCATATTTTAATAAATTTATGTTACTTAGCACGTCGTAATATACCGATTAAGAAACTATTATTAATTAATTACACTTTCCTCCATGAATTAGTTGGCCTTAATTTGTAACAAAGACCACATCCGTTCATAAGTATTCATCACGTTCAATTAAAATCATCTTCACCCTTATCTTCTTTATAGTCAGCTTTTTAAGAATAAATTAAGTAAAAATAAATCTATAAAAAGTGTCTTGCGGGCTCATTACATATTGTAGAGAAACTACAGAAATGGGTAAAGTATCACCAAAAGGGCAACAAAGGTATACAAGAGTTTAAATGTTTCTTAAGGATTTACTAGTGGAGGATCCATAATCCACCAAAGCAAACTGCAACACATTAATCCTATTCACTTTTTAAAATATTAAATTTCAAGAAAAAAATGTTTCAACAAAATTACATCGAATACTTTCAAATAAACATCTTTCAACATAAATATTAAATTAAATAATACAAGTCAATTGTAATATATGTGGAAGATGTCACGTTTTTGCTCCAACTGCCAGAGTCTCTAAGGAATCCACTAAAAAAAAATATTTACATTAAACAGTATAAATTTAAAATAAAATAAAAATAATTAATTGTTTGAATAGAAGGACTAAAAGGAGAAAATAAGTAATTTTTTAAGTCACGCTAGGAATTAAAATTGAACTCAAACATCCAAATAACGATTTAGCCCCAAAGTTAAAAGCGAGTTCAAAAAGCGCGTAAGAAGAAGAAAGCTTGGAAGCAAATCGTCATGGTGACCGAGCTCTCATAAAGAAGACGTCTCATTTGTATGCGAAACTGACTCCATGATCCAAAACTTTGTGAAATTGGCTCCCGATTCAGCTCAGTGAAGGGACGCCCACCCCTCCTGGTACCACAGGTCCTCCCCCTCACGTGCTCCTCACTGTGCATTGTACATGTGTTCATTGTAGCTTACCGTGTTCCCGTTACTACACTCTTCCTTTACAAACCTACAGCTCGTTTCCTCGTTATCTTACAGATTTTTAACTTATATTCTATTACAAAGTGATAGCCTTTTCTTCGCTACGCGGTGGTTTTCTACGCTTGCTTACCCTTCCCCCGTGGTTCTCTCTAAACCATCACATCAATATAAATGCTCAGAATGCTGTCGTTACCTTAGACTTGAAATGTGTATAATGCAAAACCTAACTCCTCTCCGATATAATGCAATTTACATCGAAATCCGTTCCGTGGTTCCGTATATTTCATAATCAGTGAGTACTGTACATCGTTTTTTGATTGTATATATTAAGATTTGTCTCAGAATTAATTTCAAACATTAATTTAAATAAGTCATAACAGTTGTTATTACCAGCTGCACGATCAAAGTAGTAGTACCTTTATCAAAACAATGTTTAAAATTACTAATTAGATCTAAAAATAAAAATAAATAACTTGCTTTACTTTGAGTCCTATGAATACCTGTTTTTCACGATTAACTAACAGGAAAGTGTTATGTAAAGAAGTCTTATTACATTAACATATTTACGTACGTTAATTCGTAATATGAGAATGAAATCCTTCAAATAAACTATGCAACAGTGTATCTACTCACCCCAGTAATACTTACAGCCAACTAATCACTACATCTAAATATTACCACTGATCATACTGTCTGTAGAACACTCACTGAGTGTTACTGACTAAATACGGGATTTCGCGTGTGAGGGTACAAATTATTACACAAAAGGCACTTGCAAATACAGATTTTATAGAAAATATAGCAGTACATGTTCATCTAGTGACTTCTAAATGTGGGTGAGTGTCTTTGAGAGTTGTAACAGGTTAAGAGGACGCAAAATATTTAATTTGTGTATAATGACAAATTTGTGTACATATGTTTGGGAACCTCCTAAAATATTTTTTTTTCACTAAAATGAATTTTTGTACATATAATAATGGTTGTGAACCTCATAAATATTTAATTTGTTCAGTAGTATGAATTTGTGTACATATAATAGTGTTTGGGAACCTCCTAAAATATTTCATTTGTTCAGTAGGATGAACTTGTGTTCATATAATAATGGTTGGGAACCTCGTAAAATACTTCATTTATTCAGTTGTATGAATTTGTGTACATATAATAATGGTTGAGAACCTCGTAAAATATTTCATTTGTTCAGTAGGATGAATTTGTCTACATATAATAATGGTTGGGAACCTCGTAAAATACTTCATTTATTCAGTAGTATGAATTTGTCTACATATAATAATGGTTGAGAACCTCGTAAAATATTTCATTTGTTCAGTAGGATGAATTTGTCTACATATAATAATGATTGGGAACCTCGTTAAATATTTCATTAGTTCAGTAGGATGAATTTGTGTTCATATAATAATGGTTGGGAACCTCGTAAAATATTTCATTTGTTCAGTGGGATGAATTTGTCTACATATAATAATGATTGGGAACCTCGTTAAATATTTCATTAGTTCAGTAGGATGATTTTGTGTTCATATAATAATGGTTGGGAACCTCGTAAAATACTTCATTTGTTCAGTAGGATGAATTTGTGTACATATAATAATGGTTGGGAACCTCGTAAAATATTTCATTTGTTCAGTAGGATGAATTTGTGTTCATATAATAATGGTTGAGAATCTCGTTAAATATTTCATTTGTTCATTATAATGAGTTTGTGTACATATAATAATGGTTGGGAACCTCGTAAAATATTTCATTTGTTCAGTAGGATGAATTTGTGTACATATAATAATGGTTGAGAACCTCGTAAAATATTTAATTTGTTCAGTAGGATGAATTTGTGTACATATAATAATGGTTGGGAACCTCGTAAAATATTTCATTTGTTCAGTAGGATGAATTTGTGTTCATATAATAATGGTTCGGAACCTCGTAAAATACTTCATTTGTTCAGTAGGATGAATTTGTGTTCATATAATAATGGTTCGGAACCTCGTAAAATACTTCATTTGTTCAGTAGGATGAATTTGTGTTCATATAATAATGGTTCGGAACCTCGTAAAATACTTCATTTGTTCAGTAGGATGAATTTGTGTTCATATAATAATGGTTCGGAACCTCGTAAAATATTTCATTAGTTCAGTAGGATGAATTTGTGTTCATATAATAATGGTTCGGAACCTCGTAAAATACTTCATTTGTTCAGTAGGATGAATTTGTGTACATATAATAATGGTTCGGAACCTCGTAAAATATTTCATTTGTTCATTATAATGAGTTTGTGTACATATAATAATGGTTGAGAATCTCGTTAAATATTTCATTTGTTCATTATAATGAGTTTGTGTACATATAATAATGGTTAGGAACCTCGTAAAATACTTCATTTATTCAGTAGGATGAATTTGTGTTCATATAATAATGGTTCGGAACCTCGTAAAATACTTCATTTGTTCAGTAGGATGCATTTGTGTACATATAATAATGGTTGGGAACCTCGTAAAATATTTCATTTGTTCATTATAATGAGTTTGTGTACATATAATAATGGTTGAGAATCTCGTTAAATATTTCATTTGTTCATTATAATGAGGTTGTGTACATATAATAATGGTTGGGAACCTCGTAAAATGTTCATTTGTTCATTATATTGAGTTTGTGTACATATAATAATGGTTGGGAACCTCGTAAAATATTTCATTTGTTCATTATAATGAGTTTGTGTTCATATAATAATGGTTCGGAACCTCGTAAAATACTTCATTTGTTCAGTAGGATGAATTTGTGTTCATATAATAATGGTTCGGAACCTCGTAAAATATTTCATTAGTTCAGTAGGATGAATTTGTGTTCATATAATAATGGTTCGGAACCTCGTAAAATACTTCATTTGTTCAGTAGGATGAATTTGTGTACATATAATAATGGTTGGGAACCTCGTAAAATATTTCATTTGTTCATTATAATGAGTTTGTGTACATATAATAATGGTTGAGAATCTCGTTAAATATTTCATTTGTTCATTATAATGAGTTTGTGTACATATAATAATGGTTAGGAACCTCGTAAAATACTTCATTTATTCAGTAGGATGAATTTGTGTTCATATAATAATGGTTGAGAACCTCGTAAAATATTTAATTTGTTCAATAGGATGAGTTTGTGTACATATAATAATGGTTGGGAACCTCGTAAAATATTTCATTTGTTCAGTAGGATGAATTTATGTACATATAATAATGGTTGGGAACCTAGTAAAATGCTTCATTTATTCAGTAGAATGAATTTGTAATCATATAATAATGGTTCGGAACCTCGTAAAATACTTCATTTGTTCAGTAGGATGAATTTGTGTACATATAATAATGGTTGAGAATCTCGTTAAATATTTCATTTGTTCATTATAATGAGTTTGTGTACATATAATAATGGTTGGGAACCTCGCTTCACTTCAGTCAAGTGGGTCTGAAGAATAGTCAAAAGTTACGTAACATTCTGAAACACAATGTTTAGAAAGTAACGATTTATTCCAGGATCTGTTGAGAAAATAGTTTGGTGATACTATTAATAAGTCATTAAACTAGGAATAATCTCTTATTAATGATAGAGATTTTGAATTCTTCAACGCTCATTTAGCCAATATAACAACATACCATTTTAAATAAAATAGATTGCATTTAGCGAATGAACTTTGAAAACAAACGAGAATATTTTTATTTATTTTAACACATCTTAATGTAAATGTTCGTTAACCGTGGATAATATTCTAACGTATTAAAAGTCAATAGTTGGACGATACTTTGTTGAATTATATCAATTGAACCTATTGAAACCTAACCTAATCAATCAATCAGCTGCAATGATAAAAAAACATGTTAATTCATTAAAATGACAAAAACTGAACACTTCACTGGTGAAAACTAACTAGAATGTCTCCTTCAGTATCTTTCTTGCCATAAGAAAAAAACGTATTTGCATAAAAACATTACTTAAATGAGTGCTCGGCCGGTTAAGTGGCAATGCTGTTAATGAATTGGGCTAACTATTGGAACAGACAATTCAAGATAAAGGCGCTGCCTTTATGGCCCTTTCCTTAGGCGAAATCCCGTTTTCATTTTCTCCCTTGTTACACTCAGGTTGTATTTTTCCAGCCTCCCCCCTCCCACTAACCACCCGCTACCCCAACATCGAGAGAACAGCTTTATCTCTGTTTACATCTCCAGCAGTATTAGCGCTACATCCCCCACCAACCCCTTCCGGGCTGGCAATCATTGGTAGTAGCCAGTCTTCACCACTGATTACCGGTAATCAGACCAATCGACCAACACCATTTTCTGCTGACAACACTTTTCATCACAATGAAACTTTTTAAGTTTTGAGTTATCTAAAAGCATTAGTTGTGCCTACTGGCTTAATTGTTTACTAATTTTTTTCTATAGCGAGTATTCTAGTTATCATTGACAATAATAAATCTATGTGGAAACATTAACTCACATAGGGACCTCTTTAAGAGACTGAAATTGTATTTCGTTTGCTAGTAGAGGTTTTAAAATTGAATAAATTATACACTCTTGACAAAAATAAGTTTTTATGCCTCTTTTCAGGCGTTGGTTAGCACTGTTAGATTAGATTTCGTTAGGTTTGATTAATTTATGTAAGGTAGTTAGATTAAGTTTTTTAGGTTAGGTTATGTTTCGTTAGGTTATGATAGATTAAGTTATGTTTCGTTAGGTTTGGTCGTAAGTCAGTTAAGTTTCGTTGTGTTAGGTTTCGTTAGGTTGTGTTAGGTTGAGGTAGTTAGGTTAGGATTCGTTAGGTTTGGCTAAACTGGGTATAGTTTGGTTAAGTTTCGTTAGGGATGGTTAGTTAGTTTTATTTTTTTATTATTTTTTAAGTTTTGTTACGTTAGGCTAGATTGAGTTTTCTTCATTGTAGTTGTTTACCGTTGATTCTTGTGATTTACCGAGATTTGTATCACATAATAGTAATCCGTCGATTTCAATAATGACTGTTTTCCAATCGATTATCTGAAATTACGGATATTTATTACTTGACATTCAACACCACCTCCAATGTTTGCAATACTTTCTAAACATATAAAGTAAATATTTAGTTTGTCTCACATTTTATTTCTTGTACGTAGACTTTATGATGTGATCTACAAAAAGTGAGAGGTAACTAGAAGGGTTAAACCACGCTCAATGGCCCGGACAATATCCAGGTGAGGGGTGGCGTCCTCTAATTGAGTTAAACAAATGTCTCTCAAGTTAGATGAGTTTTTGCGCTGCGATTTGTTTAACTTTAATTGCATCCGCTGGAATAAAGCTGTTGCCAGATTTACCGTAATTAGTTCAGGCTTATGTAGTAATTAAAGTAAAATATGTCTTAGTCCCTCCTTAACAGTACGTTTAACACGGGTCGATTAATGTTGTAAGAGGTTTATCGTGTCGACTCTTCAGTCTTCATTCAACCGAGAGCACATTTTTATCTCCGTAATTCCAATTTCTAGGAATATTCTTATTTATTACTTATTTTCAACTTCTTAGGTTTATTTATTAATATATTTTTCTTCCTAAGTTTCAACAGTGGATTTATTTAGCTAATTTCCAGTGGTTTTCAATTTACTGTCATACACAATTTTGTCACACATAAAATTATAGCAGCACAGTAAGCAACTTGTCGCAAATATCTTACAAACGGGAAACGATAGGATCTGGATAATTTATGGAATCTTCTTCATATATCTACAAACAAAAAAAATGTGACTAACTCTGGGTCATAAAAACACCATCGGCTGACCTGACAGTCAGTGTGAAGAGTCAGTCAGTGAGTATTGGCAGAGTCAGCACCTAGTGAAGATGACAGTGACAGTCTATTAACAGTGACAGTCTAGTGACAGTGTGCCAAGCCGTGTCAGACCTTATGTGAACGATATGATACGTAAAATCAACTGTTGTGAATATTAGTGATTAATTAAAGTGTCTAAATAATGATTTAAGTTCGTAAATATTTCGTAAGTGTAATTTAGAACGTGTAGATAAAAATAGAAATTTAGTAGCCAGCTATACTATTTCATCTCATTTTTTTACTTTTTTTATGGAAAAGAAACTGAACATAACAAAGAATACAATGAAAAATAAAATTCTTTCCGGAACAAACATCGTAATGAATTTGTGTTTAGAAAACTGTAATATTATTTATATAAATACTTACATTTTATTGGTAGCACTATCTACTATTTTTATACTATTTTCGTAATTACAGAAACATGTAAATATATGACATTCAAATACGATCTAAGTTTTAAATGTAATCTACAATTTCAATACTACATTTGAAATTTAGCCAGTGACGTTAGATTACAAATCGAGGAGAAATCAGACGTGAAGGTAGGAACTGTGGCAAAATGACCAGCAGGACACACCTTCAGATATTTCGATACGAGTGGTTTAATCGAAGTGGAGTAGAGCAACTCCTGACAATTTATCGCTATTTCTCTCGCTCTACGAGTCATTTCTGGATATACTCCTTTTTACGTTTTATTTCTTTCTGTTCTTAGACTATTATTTCTTTTTTAACTTCACTTGCCAGTTCACATGGGCCTAAAGGCATGTGCGTGAACGTTATTCTACGAGTGATAACCGTTATGCCAATTGGGGATTCGGAAATTAAAAATTGACCTCCACAATCCTTAGCCACTAAGCCACCACGAGAGCATTTAATTTATATTACTTACAAACAATCGATTAAATGTTGTTAATTTTATTTTATTCAATACTTGTGTTAATATTTACAAAATATTGATCGACTACTACTACTAGATTATGATTACTAACCAAGTTCGATGCTCGTATTTTTGTTTCGACTAGTATAGAATTAGGATGTTGATCACTTTTATTTCTATACAATAAAAATAACATTTAATTGACTTTGTTCTTGAATGTAAACTAGTTTTAAGATAGAATTAAACTCACAAACAATGACACTAGTAACTTTTATTGGAAAATGTTTGTTATAAAGCAATTAATATATAATATTCAATTATGTATATATATATATATATATATATATATATATATATAATACAGGGTTGAAGTGTATTCAGATAACACTGCTTTCAGTAACAAAAAATAAGTTTTCTCTGTTACTTACCAACCGATCTTTTTAATTGGCATATCGTTGAATTCAATATAACGCAGTCTAGAACTATTGTATGTTAACATTTTTGAGTAAAATATGTAGTTTTTTTTATATTTTACTTTAAAACGTTTGATCAGCCGCCATTTTGAAACTAACAATCTAAGACATTTAGCATTTTTACATAAAATGTGTTTTTTTTTTTTTTTTTAAGATCAACTTTTATACGAAAATTAAGTATTGTATGTCGTACGGGTTTTGAGATATTAAATTTTTTAAACATCACATACAGACACACAAAGAGAAAACGAACCGAGATACGACACATATTATATGGTAATGTTTGCTTGTATTGGCCTGAAAAACAATCCTCTAAAATATGCGACATCGAAGCTGGACACCCTGTATATTTTATATGCCACAACATTTTTTTAGTAAGTGTACAGAAAAAATAAGTATAACAGTTACGAGAAATATTAATAACCAATGTACGTGTGTGGGTGGGTGAGAGGGTCATAACTACTGTGCATGTATGGGTGGGGAAGGGACATCAAAACAAACTAGATTAATCTACAATTTCAACAATATATTATCTGCAATATACGATTTCAAATAAAGACATAGTTACATTATAATTATTCTGACCTTTTACATAAATAATGTAGAATTAAAAAATATGATCTATTAGCTTCGTCTCTACAATCAACAACAACGATCATCGTCAATTAAACAATCCTGAGATCAGGAATAAAAGGAGAAACAAATAAAAGCTATTTGTACCAACCAAGGCAAGTAAGTACTATTCACATTGGAATTGGTTGAATTTAATTCCGAGAACCAGATTATCGGAGAGGTGGCAAAGCAATTTTCCGGGGGAGGATTTCTTCCGTTTGAGGCGGGAACAAAGGGAATGAGGAATTTAAAACAAGTCGGGACATTGGCAGGAGGGGAGAAGAGCTAAGAGATGCTTAAGTATATGAACAACATCACAGTGAATTTACATGTAGTGTTTGTTACGGTGGACCTTATCCGTTACTTCATTACCACTACTTTTAGCATGGAACATGCTTTAGTCTTGACCTAACTGCCTGAAAACGTTACGCGGGAGGGTGACGCGGGAAGGTGACGCGTAACCATGAAAACACAATGACATATCAGTGTTGACTTCAATAATGATTTTATTTGCAAGCGTTCATCAAAGTACATCTTTAGTTTCCATGACAACTCTTGTTAAAAATATACAAAATTAAGTCCTATAGGATTATATAAGATAATAATAATAATAATTAACTTCCTTTCAAGGTGGTAATGAGTCATCGCGTGAGTAAGAACCTGAGCCGCGAAACAATAAAATTTAGAAAGTAAAGATATATTTATATTTTTAAGATATGTTTATATTTTTTGTAATTCCTTACATGAAATCTAAAATTCGTTGTTTTCAGCTAAAGCATGTTCCATGTTTCTTGAATTTTAGCCGTAGGCTCTAAGCAAAAAGATCCGGGGGTCCAGGGGGCTTGCCCCCTGGCGAGGCCCGCAGGGCCGAGTTTTTTTCTCGCAATTACTGTTAGGTTAAGTTAGTTTAGGTTAGGTTGGGATAGGTTAGGTGGCTTCCAAAGTTGATCGAAAACTGGTAAATCCAATTATTGACTTACCGCCGAATGCGCTCTCCGTGTGTAAGTTCTTTTAAATCGAAAAGATAAGGCCAGCGATATCGGATTCCTAGCGGATAAGGATCACCATAGTGGACGTAAAAATGGTAGGGGAACAGTACAATAGAATATTTATCAAGCTGTAGTGAATTAATGGAAACAAAAAGAGTTAAGTGGTAGTGAATTAACAGAAAACATCTGTTACGGTCATGCAAATTGGACATGGAATGGTGTACATTTCGATATTGTCGACACTGTTCTGTAACCCAGCTACTTGGGGACAAAGTGTTGTGGAGATTGTAGGCGATAGGATCTTTGCTAGGTCCTCTTAATACCATCACAGCATCCGCTCAATGGTTGTCATCGATGTGGACACTACGCACAGAAGCCTGTATTTGGTCAGGGTTCAGATGTTGTTAATGGAAGTGAACTGAGAATCAGACTTGTCAGTTGAAAACCAGACTACGTGGATTGGATTCCACGTAATGCTGTAAGTCCATTAGTTGCCCTGGCTATATGTCTATCAATAAATAACCCTTTCTGGGCAAAGTAAGTCAGTAAACAGAAAACATAAGGTTCATCCACACTCACAAGACATTCATTCATCTAAACATTCATATATCAGGCATAAAATACACTCAAGCGATGTCGGCGTCTTGTATCTGATTAATTTATAAAGTTCAATTGAGAATTTGAATTTCTCCCATATGTGCGCTGAAGATATAAAACTAATTAAACCAATTAATGAAGTACCCACTGTCCTGATTGACAGACTCGTCCTAGTGCATTAAAGAAAAACAAAAATCCAAATAGTGTATACGACATCTCTAACGTACAATTCTTATAAAATCCACATCATCTTTCCTCAAAACAAAACTTTGCAGTTTTATGTATCATTCTCTTATTTCCCTAAATAGAACTTTAAATATTAAATTCTAAGATATTCATGTCTGTTTTATTGTTGCGATATATATTTATATACAAATATTACTTCTTTAATGCAAATGTTAAAATTTTAAAAACCCTAAAGCAAATACTGTAATTGCAAAATCCCCCCTCTCATTTGTTTAGTATTTATAAGGTTCAATTGTTTCCGTAATAAGTCAATACAATTTTTTCTTTTTAAATTTATGTTTTTCTTCTTTATATGATTTACATTATACCAGTATAACTAATGTATTTTATCTTGGTTAGCTACAGTATACACAACGTCAATATCACTGTACGTGTATGGGTGGGCTGATACCATTGTACGTGTATGGGAGGGCGGGTGGGTCGATATCACCGTACGTGTATGGGTGGGAGGGTGGGACATTACTTTTGTACGTGTATGGGTGGGCAGGTGGGACATCACCAATGTACGTGTAAGGGTGGGAGGGTGAGACATACATATATCAGTATGTAAACTTTATAACAATGGTGTAAAGAAAACAGATTTGAAATAAACAATAAAAAACGTATTTATAGTGTTTGTATGAAACCATCACATCCAAAAAGAAAAGTAAAATCAATTTATAGAAATGAAATCTAGATCACAGATTCATAACTGTAATACTAGATATTGGAACATCATGGATAGCCCTCCACGTAGAATCAATGAGGCAAAAGACAGCAGTCCTCTCATGACTACCAGTGTACTTCAGTTTATTTGATGATTTGTTATTTACAACGCTTGTATATATTAGTTGTAATTAATTGAATATTTAAGTATATTCCAAGAAAATATATGTTTAAAAAATTACATGGACAATCACAGGTATAATAATATAATATATTTAGTGTTTTAGGTATCACTTAGTTTGATAGGTAATTACTGTAAAAGCCTCTTGCTAGCCTAGTGGTTAGAATTTATTCTCCATACACAGAAGATAATAGGTTCAAACCGCGAAGGTCCACTTACCTTAGTTAAAACTGCTACTGGTGTAGATGGATGAAAAAATATAATGACTTTTGTAACAACTTATTACTTAACCATGGTAATTTTATAATTCACTATAAGTTCACAGTATTAAAACAAACACCATAAGTTTTTTTTTTTTGTTTTTTTTTTTTTTTTTTTTTTTATTCAATATATTTCAAAAAGATAATCTGATGAAATGGCATCCTTAAAAATACTACGCATGCCTTAACTTTACAAAAAATACTCTATATATTTATCCAGCTGACTAACGGAGCAAAAATAGCAAGAACATTGCAAGATAGGAAGAAGCATATCTTTCATCGATCCCTATGGTGGCTCGGCGTTGGACTCTCTCCAATATTTCCCCCTCACCCCCTTAGCTTGTAGCATCACATGTGACTCGCCTACATAACGTAAAAATCTGCCACATCCCTTGTATTTAATTCGCTCGTGATTCCTAATGTCATTCCTTA
This sequence comes from Stictocephala bisonia, assembly GCA_035578905.1. Classification (NCBI taxonomy): domain Eukaryota; kingdom Metazoa; phylum Arthropoda; class Insecta; order Hemiptera; family Membracidae; genus Stictocephala; species Stictocephala bisonia. Next base: position 541,479 of record JAQJVL010000189.1, read on the forward strand.
TTCATTGTTGTATTCATTACGCATTTGTGTTCGTCCCTTTTTCAACTTCTATTTGTTAGTTTCATTTCTCTTTGTATAAATCATAAAGTTCCTTTACTGGGGCTTTTACCATTTTTAGTTTATTCTTTTTAACTGTCCAATAGTTTCCTTCTCTATCGATTTTTAGATAAATTTAGTAAAGAATATAACTGACACAGAAAAATCATCCTTCATTCTTTTATTTTCTTCAAATTTAATGTGTAATTATATTTCTTCAATATTAAAACCCTTATACGTGAAGATCATTTTTCTTAACTCAACTCCTCCCTTAGTTCTTATTACGTTTAACGATCGAGGTGTTAAAAAATGTTCCCCTCTTCGTAGTTGTGTAATAAGATCTTCATTGTTAAATATGTTGACCATAAATGACACGTTAAGCCCTCAAAGAACGTTTTTGGGCCATCAGAATAATATGGAGAGATTTAAAATAATCAAAAAGTAAGAGCTATTTAAACGTAAATCACGATTTTTACGAAATTGTAACAGCTATCTATATATACTGTATACATGTACATAAAAGGCAAAGCCCAGGCTCACTCACTCATCACTAATTCTCCAACTTCCCATATAGGTAGAGAGCTGAAATGTTGCACACTGTTTCTTTAAGTCTTAAATAGGAAAACTAAAGTATTTTCATCTCGATGAAGTACTCTTAATGGGTAGAAACCACCCTTAAAATATTGTTTTATAAGGATAACATTGGGGTTGGTTTTAGTAAACTGATAACAGCTGTTTGAGATTAATAAATTGTTACTATTATACTATAAGTTTAATCTACAAATGAAATAAACATGTTTGAAATGGGATAAGTAATACAATTAGGTATTTATACTAATAAACATATTCTAGCAACGCAAGTACTGTGAGTGAGATACTGTAAATAAATTTAATATTGTGATTTTATACTAAACAGGTAATATACTATTATTTGCAGTAAAAATTCACAGGCCGAGGCCGAAAGCCAAGGTGTATCGAGTGCAGCAAGCGTCGGAGTTGGCACGCAAAGCGTGCAGGTGGATCCCCTAGTTTGAAAATAAACTGTAAAATGGTGTTTAAAATATTATTTTACTTAATACATTATAACTGCTAATATTTGTAGTTAAAGGTCACACGGCGAGCGCGTGTCACGAGCGCAGCAAGTCCCCTAGTAAACAATTATTTTGTGTATTTCAAACTGGGTTGTATCATTTACAGATTGCTACGAAAAAATTAAATATACTACTGAAAGCATAAAAAACTCACGACACACTTTTTAATATATGATTTTATCGGATGCATTTCATTAATGTTTTATAGCTTAAAACAACAAAAGGAGAAGAGTTTCCTTCTGTTGAAATCTATTTGACAAATATTTTTAAAAATTCAAATCTGATGAAAATATTACATTAAATTTAATATTTTGATTTTTTTATCTATATAACATGTCCTGTCTATAAACTAGTTTTTTTATTAGTATATATTTCAAAGAGAGGATAAAATTACTTTTTTCTTAATATTTTCGCAAAACGATGCGCTAAGATGAGTGAATTCGCTTTTCATTGACTCGACAGAGGGAAGTGGGGGTTGGTAGGTGAAACGTGCGGGGGTGTTTGATAGTTTATCAAGGGGGTCCTCTCAAATCGTAAAGTCAGTGTTGATTGTGTATTACGAATGGTTGTAAAGATGTCAGATAGGAAATTTAGTATTACATACAATCTAAGGGTGACTAAAAACTGTAGATTCAGTAATCCGATGACAAATAAGTAGCCGGAGTTCATCAGTAACTCGTTCCTTCAAAGTGTTTCAGTGTTTGGGGTCAAACTTGAATTCCAGATTGAAATGCAAGTCTTCCACCAACATAAGCTAGATGACCACAGATATTTTAAAGTTTTAGTTTGTTCTTGAAATACGATTTAAACATTCTAATCGTTGTTATTTTACGGCACTTTTTTTGTTTCTCCTAACAATATTTGTGTATTTTGATTTTTTATGCAAGATTAAACTTTCGCTGATTGATTTTGTTCATTAATGGTGCTTTTTGTATAACAATAATCACTATTAAGATACACAATTAACAATAAAAAAACTATTAAAATATACTACAGCAAGGAACACTAAAAATACACAAGATAGCTCTAGTGACGTAATGTTGTAATCTAGTATTAGCTAGAGGGTTTTAGCAACGGATGCTATAGCAAAGATAAATGGTACTTGACGGAGCATGAACAAAGAGTTTGTGTTGGTGGTTGTGTCTCTCTGAATCACGATGTGTGTTAGGTATGGGGTTCCGCAGGGATCGGTTCTAGGCCCTTTGCTTTTTTTTTAATTGTTATGAATGACCTACCTCACAATGTAATGAAAACGTCTCTTAATGGTCACCATCATCTTCACGTGCTATAATGTATACATTTACAATTAAATGGATGGGTTGGGGGAAGAGGGATTGAACGTTGCGAGAAAGCATACTAAGCATGTCAAAAATGTCAGTGATGTAAAGCTTGAAGCACAAGTTTCAGAATCCACGAGAAAATTTAGATTCCTTATGTGCCCTTTGTCACTATTAAAAAGGCATCCAAAATTAATATTGTGAACAATGCTCAAAGTAAACAATGAAACTTCTATATTTAAACAATTAAGGTTGATGTGACTTATTAACGGATTTAAAAATTCCTATAAGCTCAATTTTGAAAGTAAATGTTATATAGTATTTCTTCATTATAAGGTCTAAAACAGAAAAAATACAAAACGTAATTTTTAAATTTACAACGTAAAACTTTTACTGTGATAGTTACATGTCAACGTCAGTGTTTTGTCTTGATTTAAGTATATACAAAAATTATTCGTTTTTATATAACTAAGAAATGGTATGAAATCATAAATAGACTTAAATTACAGTAACAAATTACTTGTTTTAAAACTTAAAAATAACACGTGAGTTTCGTGGTATGAGTTGCAACTAGAAGTTCCCCTAGTTATATGTTGTGGTTTAGAAGGTATTTATGTAACTAAACAACGAGCCCAAAATGCTGTGGTGTTGTGATTTAAATGTGGTTAACCCATAGTTGGTTAGCGCGCTTTGTCACTGAACCTGCGCTCGGGTAGCACATGATCTACTTCAAACTTGCAGCTAAAATAAACAAAATTCAATCGGTTTTTACTTTTCATTAAAACTGTAATTTAATTAAAATAATACATCATCCTTAGTTCATACAAAATAACAATAATACAATAACAATCCTTAGTTCGTCCTTAACATAATACAGAATAACAATAAATGTAAATGAAATATGTTATTAATAAAATATGAGTGAAATGTACATTTATCATATAAATATTAGTTAAAATTAATTCTGGACACTGACCACCACCCACCATGGACACCCCAAACGTCTTTAGCTGTGCCCAAGCCCATAGTAACCATTGAGCGGATGCCATGTCGGTATTTAGAGGACTGAGCATAGAACCTAACACCTACAATCTCCACAACACTATGTCCCTAAGTAGCTGGATTACTGCACTGCACCACTACTTCCGACAGATAAAAAATATCGATTTTTTTATTCTAGTACGTTACAAACCAAATTCTACGTTTGCATCTTCAGTAGAAACAAAAAAATGTTGAAAATTTTAGGGGAAATTATCATAAAATAAAATGGGGGGAGAAATTTCCAAGTAGATTAATTATTAAGTTTTATACAAAATATTAACATGATTTATTGTAGTCACAATATTGAGACCGGGTCTATATTGTGTTAGGCAGACATTCAGTAGTAGAGTAGCTTGTAGGGTGGGCTCGATGTGTAGGTTAGGTTAGGTTAAGTTCATAGACCATAAACTGATATTATGAATTTTTACTTTCTCCTTTATGCGTTAGCATAAGAGAAAGTATTGTAATCGTCAACAAAACCTGTTTTACAAGTTGGCCTAAATATCAATTTTAGGGTCCCTGAACCCAAAAAGTTTTTTTTAAATGTGTGTCTGTCTTTATGTGTGTTTGTGTGTATGTGCAGTTCGCTGGATACCAATGTATGGATCAGTTTTTTTATGGAATTAGGTATGTAGCCAATATCCCCAGACCAATTTTTTCACTTTTTTAAACTTTAATTTTTTTTATTTTTATGAGCAAAAACATATAACAATGGAGTTTTCTCAAAAACGCCACTCACAAGTTTGATCACATGTTCAGTAAGGATGTGAATTACAATTAAAAATATATTACTAAAAACCACATGTCTCTAACTTAACTAGTTTTTGAGTTATGGCAAAAAAGCCTATTTGTGTATCAAACTGGTAATTTTCAAAGTTTTGATTTTTTAGTGTTGAGAAAGGGGGAAGGTTTGTGCCAATTGTTTGGAATCATTTATTTAATTTAAAATTGTCAAGAAGAACATGCACAGTTTCACACATTTACCTGCAGATCAACTATAAAAATGTTTAATACTTTACAAAAACATACTTATGGTGCACTACCATCATATGACACTTTAAGTTTTACGATACGATCATTATTACAGACCGAATCATGGAATTAGAAACCCATATTTTAGGCATTTTTCGTGCACCATTACGGCCACATAAACACTGTATTTACCATTTACTAGCTGAACCCGGCGGACGTTGTTTCGCCTTTCATTTTTCATTGCCATACCAAAATAAAGCAATAAAAAGAATTATAGAAATCACCTGATCAAGTAAAAGTAGTGTGTGCTACACTCTCAAGGTGAACTGTAGAACTACAATAAATCAAAACATATACAGTACTGTTGTTGTGAGAACTTCAATCTGCTTATGGCATGTGAAACTACATTAAACCACACAGTCATATGTTTTTTGTAAACAATTCAGATTCTCCATTTCAATAACATGGGATCTTTAGGGGCCCGTGGGGCGGGACCCTGTGGACGGATCTGCATCAAACTTCACAGAAACCATCTCGGGAGTATACAAGACCACATCCTAAAGTTTCATGGTGATCGGTTGGATGGTTTGGCAGCGCATAAACTTCAAACATATGTATGTACACACACACACAAACATCCTCTTTTATAAATATAGATTACCGCCAACCATCCACCAATAGTATTCGTGGTACACACACGTGGGCAAAGTTAGCCAGTATTTCTTAGAGTGGAGTATTCTTTGTATTTATCGTAAATGTAGCTAGTAAAAGTATTAATTTAAAAGCCTAACTAAAAAAAATAATGTCTTTATTATTTTAAAATTGATAAGATTTCCTTATTTTTCTAAAAATAGTCAGATACAGCAGTAACAATAAAATCCATATTATTTTAATCACCTGTTTAGGCCCATAAATAAGTGTTTTACTAGCTCGTTAAAAACGAGTTCCATGTAGATAGTATGTTAGGACTCAAGTGCCCGACACAAGCTTCGTTTAGCTAACGAGAGGGGTCAAGTGTCGAGTAACGAAGGTGGCCTTGCCCTCGTGGTCTGCTATTACTGCCACTAAATCTTCATTCCACCCTAGTTATCTTACAGGGGTGAGTAAATCAGTAAAAATTACGTATAACGTTAAGTTTTATAAACCACCTGGGTAGTTGTTAATTAGGGTTATCTATCACGGCGATCTTAGTTGTTATCACCAGAACTCACCCCCATCCCACCCTTAGCATTTTGAATAAGAGGTGGTTTTGGCAACAGTTATTCTTGCATTCTTGTCACTGGTAGTATTTATAATAGTAATTTTACTAGAAAACCAAATTATGAATAAAATTGAGGGTGCAACATTTTACTTTCTCCCACATGCGTTAGCATAGAGAAAGTATTGTGATCGTACGTAAAAATGTTTTTATAAGTTGGTCTAAAAATCCATTTTAGGTTCCCCTGAACCCCAAAAAGTGTTTTTTTTTTTTTTCGAAAAAGAATCTTTTGTCTGTCCGTATGTGTATGTGCAGTTCGCTGGATACCAAATGGATGGATAAATATCTATGAAATTTGGTATGTAGGTGTATTTAGCCAATATCTCCACACTATTTTTTCGCTTTTTTAAATTTTTGTATGGGCAAAAAACATACAAAAACGGAATTATCTAAAAACCACTCTAATGATTTTGAATACATTTTCAGGAAATATTTGAATTACAATTTAAAATATTTTAATAAAAACTACATGTCTCTAACTTGATTAGTTTTTGAGTTATAGGAAAAAACATATTTGAGAATCAAACTATTAATTTTCAAAGTTTAGATTTTTTTGTCTTTCTTTTTGGGGAAAGTTTGTTCCAATTCTTTGTAACCATTTATTTGTTATAATTTCATATTTCATAAATAAATGACACTTAATTGTAAATAATACATGCAACACAGACTAATAGAAAAAAAACACTTAAAAACCATCTTAATGAATAATTTATTATATTTGTACGCAGCAATGTTATTATATTCAGTACAACGTTTTTCAGTAAAGTATAACTTAGCTCAAACCATTTTAATACAAGGACTGAGGATCAGTGATTTTCTTGTCCACCAAAACTGCAGTTAATTTAAATGTAAGACATTTTTGAAATTCTCTATCGAACTGTTAAATTTTTACCGTCAACAAGTAGTTTTATAACTTCATAATAAAGCTCTTTTACATTATACTTTTTAAAAGTTTATGAAAACTCCTGGACCCTGTATCGACAGGGAAAATAAATTTGTATTATTCATTAATATGTATTTACTGCATTTATTTCTATTCTAACAACCAATCTGATCACGTGAAACTAACCAAATCTAGGATTAAGAACAAAAAAATCATTGATTTCGTAAGCACACAGATAGATTTCTCATACAATTTTGTATCTCAAATTATCATCTGTACCAAAAATTGTGGTAGATTGAGGAGCGCTAGTGTAGTCCCATTTAAATGTAATGCAGTTTTAACCAGCTGTAAAGTAGTAGCGGATCTCACTAACTAACCGATTTTCTGACAGGAATTATATAGTCCTATTACACGAGATATCTATATGTGAGTAATAATGTTAGAAATGATAAAACACTCAATATATACGAGCCCTAACGGTTAAGGGCTTTGTTTACGGGGGAGGTGGCACAGTAAAATTCTTTGTGCATATGAGTAATGGTTGTGAGTACGTAGGGCGAGTGGGGAGGCCCATTGAAAACCAAGTAAGTGTACATAAGACAGACTTATGTACGAGACTTGTTGAGAGGGTTCGCCAAATGGTAAATACGTGTCAGATGTCCATGTCAACTGTTTCATGCAATATAAGCATTGATGATTCACATAAACAATAAAGTTTTATATCTTTATATTGTTTTGTTTTATTTTCATGTGTTATTTTAAATCCGTTTTCTTTAATAAGTATATTCACGTAAAATAAATACTATTCCAAACAAACAAATTAACAAAAAATTATTTTAAGCTAGAATATTACAAAATTAGGACCTTTTCCGTTAATTATACCTCTGTACGTATACTGGTGGTTGGGTCGGTCAATACCTATGTACGTATACGGGTGGTTGGGTGGGTCAATACCTCTGTACGTATACGGGTGGTTGGGTGGGTCAATGCCTCTGTACGTATACGGGTGGGTGGGTGGGTTCCCCACTATCACCTATTTTCGCCAATATCTACATGGAAGAGTTTGAGGAACAAGCAATTGCTTCCTCAAATCTCAAACCTAAGGTTCGGCTTAGGTACGTGGACGACACATTTGTCTGCTGGAGTCACGGTGAACCAAATTTAGAAGAATTTTTAAAACATTTGAACAAGGTTTCACCACCATTAAATTAACCTGTAATTAAATTATTACCACTGTATATGTGTTGGCGGGCGGATGGGTCAGTAGGCCCTACCACTGTACGTGTGTGGGCGGGCGGGTGAGTCAGTACCACTGTACGTGTATAGGTAGGTGGTTGGGTCAATATCACTGTGCGTGTATGGGTGGGCGGGTTGGTCAATACTACTTTACGTGTATGGGTGGGCGGGTGGGGGGGTGCTAGCAAAGCTTTTATGGCAATTGATTAACTTGGCAAACCCTTCTCGCGCAAAGCCAACTAATTTTTCTGTTACTTCACTACCGCTACTTTTTTTATCGCAATTACGGTTAGGTTACGTTAGATTATGTCTGGTTGGGTTAGGTTAGGTGGTTACAAATATTGATCACAACTTGGTCAATCCAATGATTGACTTACCGCCAATGCACTCTCCGTTTGTAAGTTCTTGTAAAGCGAACACACGGAATCAGATATTCTATAAGGCCAGCAATATCGGATTCCTAGCTGATAAGGAATGTCACAGTAGACGTAAAAATGAGTTGGGAACAGTTTTTAGATCAATAGAAAATTTATCAAGTGGCAGTAAATTAATGGAAACAAACAAAAGTAGTGGTAGTGAATTAACGGAAAAGATCCAAACATTACGAGTCTAATTACATAGCATTTTTCCTATCAATCTAATAAAATACAGAGATAAAATTGAGATAGCTAAAAGTCTCCGTATCGTAAAGTCTTTAGTCATATATACATATATAATTTTATCAAAGGAAAATATAATTATAAGGCAATTAATTATTAATTTTAAATTCTGAATTATATACACATCTGAAGAGTTATAGTGACATTCGCGCCATATATTTCAAACACTGTTGTTGTGTTTCAGGACTGTACCCTCCCTTACCTGTTGCCACCCCCTGCATCAAGGCAATCAGCCCCAGTGAGGGATGGACCAGTGGAGGATCCACTGTCATCATCATCGGAGACAACTTCTTCGATGGCCTCCAAGTTGTCTTCGGCACGATGCTGGTCTGGAGTGAGGTAAAGCCAAGGTTTTTTTCTGTGGAACGGGTGGTATTCATAATAATATTAATCTTTATTTATAATCTTTGAGATTATAAACGTTGTAAAATTATATATGACTGGCAGATTGTAAGTTAAATTGGTGATTTTTTTGATTAAGGCTGAATTTTATTAAGTATTATTCATCACATTTGAATGAAAAGAAGTCAAGAGAGAAATAAATGGTCAGTTAAATAGATCTTTATAGTTATTCTTCTAGTGAGTAAAATCCCTCAGTTTTTTTTCGCAGATGGTTGTGAAATTGTTTCCATTTATTCTAGTTACTACTGCCCAATTATATGTTTTACTGTGCACATTTCATCTATGAGACCTCATATAGTGCCCCAAACTAGTTTTTAAAAAATCATAAAACTGTTGGTAGATCCAGTCAGAAAAAAATATTTAAAAATCCCTAAACAATATTTTATCCTATTTTACCCAATTTAATCTATGGTTTTGGGGAATATACCTCATTTGCAAATTTTTACATAAATATATTCTAAATTTATGACATAACTACTAGTCTGAAAAAACTACTGAAAAAGTTACGTAAACCCAACTTGATTTTGATTTGCTTCAAAATAGATACAAAACCAAGTTAATTCACCAGCAAATGTTCAATAAGACTGGAGTACCTACAAAGTCACTGATAGTTTTTTGTCACACTATTCATTTTACTACACTACATGAACTACGAGTATTTATGAATTTTTTATTAAAAACAAAACGTTTTGAAATAGTGGATATGTTGTAACTGTGCCATTAGTGAAAAATGCATATTAGAACCCGAATAATATTTATATATTTCCTATTTATGTCATCATTCACTTATTTTATAACAACTGTTCATTTTAAAAGTAGGTTAAATCTCACATTATGTTTACAATTTAAAAAAATGGAATCCTCACATGCCAAAATGTATCTAAAAGTATGTGACTTCACTTTGTCCATATATAAAATCAAAATGTGTGTCTTGATAATTTACAAATTATGAAAAGGATAAACCTTTTTATAATTGAATAATGTAAGTGAAATGTCTACCAAACTGAATTATATACAAGACACAGCTCACTTTCATTAGTGATCCATCGGACGACAAGAAATGGGGGGAGGGAATGAAATTTTTAACATTTTATTTTAAATATACTCTAGCATTTTTGCTTTATTTGTGGAATATTTTCACGTTTCAATCGTTAAGAATTTAACGGTTTATTTTTTACGAGGAATAATACATTAGTGATAGATTGTACTGTATTTATCTCAATAACTGCACTAAATTAGAAAACTGTAAGTAAGTATAACTGTAATATTGATGAATTTCTAATATAAATTATTTCCCAATTTTCATGATTGTTGACTAGTCAATATTAATCGTTCGAACACGAATCCATAGAAATTTGTCAGTGGAAATGTCAAGTATTCACAAAAAACTGAAAATAAATCATCTGTAGTACAATAAAAGTTATGTACATTAATCTTATGTATTTTTCCCTTGAACAATATGACATCAAATTCTTCACACGACTGAGATATCATATACAAAAATTGGGTTAAGTCAGGTAATGTTGGCATATGTTGACCGTGAATACATATTAGGTTAGAAATATTTCTAACCTAACCTAACAGAGTCTAACCAAACTTAACGAAATCTAACATAACTTAACCTTATCTTTTTGTTAAATATCTCAATTTTCATTTATCTTACGAAGAAATGGATGTAATAATCGCGTGTACAAAAGAAAACTTCATAATGCTAATGTTTTATACATTATTTTTTGTGTAAAAATATTTTCTTCTTTCACTTTTATGTCAAAAATGTGTTCCCCCATAAATATTCTATTAATTCGAGTTCTTAATGATCAAATTTACTTATATACACATTTACCGAAATATGAAATATTTTTTTGAGGTTTAGGTGCAATATTATTTTTATACTATATATTTGATGTCGTACAAAAAGACCCAAAACTGTCAATTAGAAACTTCAAAATTTTTAACACATTAGCTTAGCTGATGACGATAGCCTTTCATTTATTACGTGAAAATTGAAGTATTTCAGTTATTGAGTTTTAATACATTCTTATACATATAAAACAAGAAGGTAGTTTTTTTAATACTTTTAATATGTACAACCCTCAGTCTACTAGCTAAACAACTGGTTCAGAGATCATGCATTATCATTTAAAAATTGATCGTTTATTGACTTGACTTACTATTTCAATAACACATGTTTTTATACCATCTATTGTTTTGATTTCAGCTTATTACGTCCCACGCTATTAGAGTCCAGACTCCGCCCAGGCACATCCCTGGCGTGGTCGAAGTCACCCTCTCCTACAAGTCCAAGCAGTTCTGTAAAGGAGCCCCAGGACGATTTGTATATGTTTGTAAGTGAACTTTACATACTGCATTATGTTTGCATATCACGCAACTTTACAAAATATTTAGCTTGTATACAATTTTTGGAGTAAGAATACATTACACATGTTCGATGTCGTGTTTGAATGGATAAGATATTAAAAATGATTCTACCCAGCCTAAAATGCCTAATTAGAATGTTGGTTCAAGGTAACACTGGAAGAAACACGTTTCATTATTACATATTATCGCAGAGAATAAATAAACAGAAGTCACGTACAATAGTGCGCTTAATTTGTGCCCAGTAGCTATTGTTCTAGTTTGGCAAGCTGATGCAGGGTCAGCACTTTGTCAGTCTCTCTCTTAATCTCCCAAATCTTACAGGATAAACGTAGCAATTATAACAGCAGATTTATAAGGATGTACATTAGTTATGATCCACTTAAAAGTGCCACTTAGACGTTCGCTGTGTCCTTAAGGAAGCCACCTTTGTTTCTGTTTTATCTGTGATATTATGTAAAATAGCAATGCTTAACTCTATAATAGTATATTATATGATACATGCTTAATTCTAGAGGGTAAATATGTAAGTAATGTAATCTTTTGAATGTTAAACACATATTTATACAACCAACTATTATGAAGCCAAGGGTTGACAATAACTGTTTTTTTGTAGCACTAAACGAACCAACGATAGACTACGGATTCCAGAGGCTACAAAAACTCATCCCCAGGCATCCAGGAGATCCGGAGAAACTGCCGAAGGTAAGTGCTTACAATAACTTATAAAAATAAATGGTTCCAAATAATTGGCATAAACTTTCCCTCATATTAAACACTAAAAATTCAAAAAAAATTTAAATTACCAGTTTGATTCCCGAATATGTTTTTTTGCCATAACTGAAAAACTAGTCAAGTTAGAGACATGCGGTTTTTACTAAAATATTTTAAATTGTAATTCACATCCTTATTGAAAATTTAATCAAACTCATTAATGCCGTTTTTGAGAAAATTCCATTGTTGTATGTTGTTTGCCCATAAAAATAAATAAACTAACTTTAAAAAAAGTGAAAAAATAGTCTAGAGATATTGGTTAAATACACCTATATACCAAATTTTATAAAAATTTATCCATCCGTTTGGTGTCCAGCGAACTACACATACACACAGACAGACACACATACGGACAGACACCAATTTCTTTTTCTTTTTTTTCGGAAAAAACACTTTTTTGATTCAGGGGACCCTGAAATGAATTTTTATACCAATTTTGTTGACGATTCCAATACTTTCTCTATGCTAATGTATTTGGGAGAAAGTAAAAATAAGATTTTAAATGTTTCACTAACAGTCCTTTTAAAATATTGGAACTAATATAAAAATGAAATAAATCAATATTTCTCAGTTATATAATATTATTATTTCTAATAATAGATTAATTAAATGTAAGTTAATGTGGAATAGACTTTTTAAATTATTGATTGTGATAATCTATTTATATACATGAGGCTATTATCGATTTTTATCCACAGTGATTATAAATATGATAATATTGATTATTTTCATATTTCTTCCAAAATTTTACAATTGAACATTTATGCAATTAGAAAAGTCTATTTAATAAAAATGTACATAGAAAAATAGTGCACCCTTATTGACTGCAACCTTAAATAAAACCTAACGCCTCTGGTTGGTTTCTTCTTCCATAATCCAGCATTCTTCATCTCTTTCATCGCCAACCAACCACTGTGACCACGAACTCTTTCATTTCGTTTACTTAATGTACATTTAGCTGAAAATCAGACCAACGCTACGTGGTTCGGATTTTACGTATAGCTGTAGATCCCATAGTTGCCCTGGCTATTGGGCTATTAATAAATAGTCCTTTCTGAGCTAATTCAAACTCAGATAGTAACAATGGCTGGCTACACTTGTTCTTCTACACTCATCAAACTCATTCACCTCTCATATTCGTCCATATCTTTACGATCGGCGTCTTATAAATGAATAATAATGAACCATCAACCTCCAATGTAACCCTTATTTTCATTATTATCCTTTCATCTATTTGCCCTTCGTTTAACTGTAATGAACTAGGTTCTATGTGTACAGGAGATCATCCTAAAGAGAGCAGCGGACCTGGCGGAAGCACTGTACAGCATGCCAAGAAACAACCAGCTAAGTCTATCCACCCCAGCACCTCGCTCGCCCAATGGGATGACTCAGGGGATGACGAGCTTTAACTCTTACACTGGCCAGCTGGCAGTCAGTGTCCAGGAAAACGGCACAGGACAGTGGACTGAAGGTAATATTTATCCTTCGGAACCCACCAATAACCATGTGTGAGATGG
>JAQJVL010000189.1:560000-729845 GCA_035578905.1 Stictocephala bisonia
CTGTTCCAGGCTGGAATCACCTCTCTGTCCAGGGATAAACAGGTACCGGTCCCCACTAAATCAGTTCTTACTGGTTTGTATTATTTCGTTTATTTTGGTTTGGTTTTGTGGTTTTTATATTGATTTTGGGTATTTTTATTTTATTTTGTAAATTCTCGGACAGTGTGATCTAGACTTACAACTGATGAAGAGAGTATAATCAATTGACAGAGTTTGACAATTTTTAAATAAAATAAACATGAATTTGCATTTTTTATTAGTATTCCCCAATTTATTTTTGTTTTCTTAGTTAGGCTCTTACTATAGATTTTGATTATTCGTAGTTCTCATCCAGCGTAAACAGTAGTAGAGAATTACAAACAATTGTTTCCGTAATCATGTTTACATTGTGTATGAATATGACGTTGAAAAGCATCAATATTGTCTTAAGAATGTCTTAAGCATCATACTTTTGTAATTGTCTTTCGTTACAAAAGTATTTCTAAAAATACTTAAATAAACTTCTAAAATATATTCTCTACTGTAACACTTTTTTCAACTAATCTTTGAGATTGGTTTATTTATTGTATTAATCCGCGTCTAATGAATTTGACTTACATATCAAGAGAGTTCTTGTCACGAAAAAGATATTTTTGTATTAAAAACGATGAAAAATATGAATTCTCAAATAGCATCTTCAATAAGTTTTGATAAACTACTTGGTCAACTATCTAGTCCTATATAAGATTAACCTTAACAACCTCAGAGAAAAGAGAAACAGAGGTCGTTTATGACCGTAACGTACGCCTGAGTGGCAGTATACATAAATAGGCTACACTAATGTATATCTTTAAAATTTGTCGTAATAATTACTACATTTCTTACCTTGGGAAATTTGAGGAAATAAAGGGAAGTGCTGACAATGTGTTGGCCCTGCCCTCTCCAACTAACCACTCAACACACTTACTCGAAACACAATCAGCGACCCCTGTTTCGTTCTTTTCTATGTAACAACACTCTAGTATTACTCAAACCTATCAGGTGTTGTTTAGTGTTGTTCTGTTCCAGGAGTAGGCCTCGTCAGTTCGCCGTTCGCCACCATGAACCCCTTCGCCCTCCCCACCTGTAACTCCCAAGGGTACGGATCCAGTCCGCTCATCGGCACCTCCAAGTAACCATAGACCTATCTTCCGGGGTACTTCCAGCTGTAGCGACACCCTGGAGTCAATCCGGAAGTGGACTGATAGTATTTTTGGAGGTTGATCCACACCTAGACTGAGATAATGCTGGTTATGTGGAATAATCTATAAACAACAACATAAAAAAATAATTTTATCATATTTTAAAGAGGGACAGGTAAAAGATCGTAGTCCTGACCTGATAAAAGAAGATGGTAGTCCTGACCTCTAAGAATTTTGTAGAAATATGTTGTTATTTTTTTTTTTTTATTTATATTTTTTTAAGTTAACTTTTGTGGAAAATCATGATCTAGTTCAACAACTCATAGATAGTTAGTTTCTGGAGCACTCTTTTTAACGTTACCAGTTTTAAATATTATCTCTTAGTGTTTGTTCTGAAATCTTAAAATCGTTATATATTACATTTTAACCTGCATTATTACTTACAGTTTTCCTGATTTTTCTGTGTTATGCAGATTAGAGATTAATATAACGATTTTACTTCTTGTGTTTACACGCGATATGATGTATTCATTATAAATTAACTTTATTGCTACTAATGTATTAATCGATTTTTAATTTAAAAAATAACAATACGTTTATATTTCAAAAATAAACTATCTTTAAATCATATGAGTATACATTTTATTCTTTTTGATTTTAATAAAATTAGTAAGGTAGGAATATTTTGAATTTAATTGATAGTATAGTTTTCTTAATATGTGTATTTCAAAGTAAATTGGAAAGAGCAAGTAGCACTTAACCGTTATCTCAGTCTAGGAACGGTTCCGCCACAACTGTTACAAGTAAACAACAGTTACTTACGTGCAACGAGGAACTGTGACAGTGATATGGACACCAAGATATTATATTTAGTAAAATTTTCAGAAGGTGCCAAATTAGTTTACACAGACATTTTGTATCAATACTAGATTGTGTTGATGTATTTATTTCTATAGCGGCCGTAGCTTAGCTACTGTGAAAAGAACATATCTTTCAGGGGGGGTTTAGAATTTTTTTAGGGAATCACTTTACTTTTGAAAATCTCTTTTTTTATACAAAAAAATAACATATTACAGAAAACACTTTCAGATAATTCTTGAATGGTGGATGCAAAAAAAACATTAAAATAAGTTTTTAGCCTTTTGTAAATAAATATTTCTTAGTTTCCATCTAAACTTTGTACAGTCGTATATCGACTGTAACTTTTTCTTAGGTGATCTCCTTTATTCAAATGGATCTCATTTCAATATTTTTAATCCAAAGATTGTCAATATTTTAACTCGTTACCTGACTAATTTATGTTTGTACAGTGTAAATCTTTGTTGTAAATAAAATTGTTATAGTTTAGTTATAAACTTATATTATTAAATAGTGGTTTACAATAACATTGACAAAACGACTTGTGTATAACAACTAACATAGGTTTTCTTGTAGAAGACTATTGTACCTAATAATTATGTTTCCAGTTTTTCTTAAAAAACAGTAAAAGTATAAAAATTTATATAGTGTACCGAAATAAAAAGAAAAACGTATTTATTTAATCAGGCGAAGTTGGGACTAAGAAGTCCCTTCTTCCACTTAACCTGAAACATTCATCTTAATATTATTCAAAAAAAAAATCAACTACTAAATTTGTTTAGCAGTGCATAAGTTGATATTTACATTATTGACCCTGTAGCAAAAATAATACCAATATTAAAACTTGTATCTTCTGTCAGATATATTCTTTTTATAAACTTTGTTTGAATTATTGCAGATAAAAAGTTGTACAATAATTGTTATTTTGAAGTTATTTTATATTGTTAAACTATGGTTTTATTTAGTCCAGATTATGTATTCTCACTGTATTTAAGATTTATCAAGTCATTTTGTTATTTACTGTATTGTAAACAAACATTTACATAATTATGCCTATGAAGTAACATCTTATTACTAACGATGTTAAACAAAATTGACGTTGAATCTATTTTTATTCTTTTGTAATTTAAATTCGATCCTGTAGTTTTTATTGAACTGCTGTACAACATTTTACAATCACCAAACCAATAAACTATTTCAAATACATTAGTTTTTTTATTCAGAGACGTTCATTTCTAACTCGACATACCGGTACATATCACCCTTTACTTAAGCCAAAGTTTGTACATAATCTGTATTATATTCTATAAAATATTATTGTTAGTACGTTTTATGTATATTGTAATTGTGACAAAATGTAATAAATATTACTAAGACCTTTTGTATTATGAGTTGTGTTTTATTTGAATTCAAAAATTTAATTTTTTTCATGAAATTATCATACTTGATTATGTAAACAATCAAGAAGTTATATTGAATCAACTAAAGGCCCTACTTTTACATCTTGTTGTTTATCTTGCTGTTAGTTTTCTTACATAATAATACTTTAATTACTCAATTTGATATAACTAAGAGGAACTTGGGTTTCATCATGTAGATCGCCAGGTACTTTACCGATAAGCACGCTTGTTTAACACTGTACAAGTCCTTGGACCGCAGTCACTTTGAGTATGGGACCGGGTGTACATCCACCTGTCGAAGTCGGCCAGAGGAAATTCCTCTCTATAGATGGCATGGACGTTTACTGAGCTTGGTGAAGTGGAAACTTGTGCAGAACTGCATTCATTTTAGATCGTAGAGCTGTGACTGATCGGCTTTTTTTTTTTTTTTTTTTTTTTTTTTTTTTTTGCAGAGTGCTTCATGCCAGTAAACATAACACTCTGCGGACCACAGCAGTATCACTCAACTCAGTACAAATAACAAATACGGTCCATAACACTATCACTCAGTTCATTTGACACTTCACGGCCATAACAGTATCACTCACTACATATGACACTTAAAGCCCATAACAGTATCACTGTTTATGGACCGTGACCACATATAACAGTATACACATATAACACTTTACGTACCATAACAGTGTCACTCAGTAATATGACACTTCATGGACCATAACAGTATCACTGTTTATGGACCGTTACCATATATAACAGTATACACATATAACACTTTACGCAGCATACAGAATTACTCTGTACATATGACACTTCATGGCCATAACAGTATCACTCAGTACATATGACACTTTACGTACCATAACAGTATCACTCAGTAATATGACACTTCATGGCCATAACAGTATCACTCAGTAATATGACACTTCATGGCCATAACAGTATCACTCAGTACAAATAACAAATACGGTCCATAACACTATCACTCAGTTCATTCGACACTTCACGGCCATAACAGTATCACTCACTACATATGACACTTAAAGCCCATAACAGTATCACTGTTTATGGACCGTGACCACATATAACAGTATACACATATAACACTTTACGTACCATAACAGTGTCACTCAGTAATATGACACTTCATGGACCATAACAGTATCACTGTTTATGGACCGTTACCATATATAACAGTATACACATATAACACTTTACGCAGCATACAGAATTACTCTGTACATATGACACTTCATGGCCATAACAGTATCACTCAGTACATATGACACTTTACGTACCATAACAGTATCACTCAGTAATATGACACTTCATGGCCATAACAGTATCACTCAGTAATATGACACTTCACGGACCATAACAGTATCACTCAGTACAAATAACAAATACGGTCCATAACACTATCACTCAGTTCATTCGACACTTCACGGCCATAACAGTATCACTCACTACATATGACACTTAAAGGCCATAACAGTATCACTGTTTATGGACCGTAACCACATATAACAGTATACACATATAACACTTTACGTACCATAACAGTGTCACTCAGTAATATGACACTTCACGGACCATAACAGTATCACTGTTTATGGACCGTTACCATATAACAGTATACACATATAACACTTTACGTACCATAACAGTGTCACTCAGTAATATGACACTTCACGGACCATAACAGTATCACTGTTTATGGACCGTAACCACATATAACAGTATACACATATAACACTTTACGTACCATAACAGTGTCACTCAGTAATATGACACTTCACGGACCATAACAGTATCACTGTTTATGGACCGTTACCATATAACAGTATACACATATAACACTTTACGTGCCATAACAGTGTCACTCAGTAATATGACACTTCACGGACCATAACAGTATCACTGTTTATGGACCGTGACCACATATAACAGTATACACATATAACACTTTACGTACCATAACAGTGTCACTCAGTAATATGACACTTCACGGACCATAACAGTATCACTGTTTATGGACCGTGACCACATATAACAGTATACACATATAACACTTTACGTACCATAACAGTGTCACTCAGTAATATGACACTTCACGGACCATAACAGTATCACTGTTTATGGACCGTTACCATATAACAGTATACACATATAGCACTTTACGTACCATAACAGTGTCACTCAGTAATATGACACTTCACGGACCATAACAGTATCACTGTTTATGGACCGTAACCACATATAACAGTATACACATATAACACTTTACGTACCATAACAGTGTCACTCAGTAATATGACACTTCACGGACCATAACAGTATCACTGTTTATGGGCAGTAACCACATATAACAGTTTACACATATAACACATTACTTACCATAACAGTGTCACTCAGTAATATGACACTTTACGGACCATAACAGTATCACTGTTTATGGGCAGTAACCACATATAACAGTTTACACATATAACACATTACTTACCATAACAGTGTCACTCAGTAATATGACACTTTACGGCCATAACAGTATCACTCAGTACATATGACACTTTACATACCATAACAGTATCACTCAGCACATATGACATTTCATGGCCATAACAGTATCACTCAGTTCAAATGACACTATACGGACCATAACAGTATCACTGTTTATGGACAGTAACCACTTATAACAGTTTACACATATAACACATTACTTACCATAACAGTGTCACTCACTACATATGACACTTCATGGCCATAACAGTATCACTCAGTACATATGACACTTTACATACCATAACAGTATCACTGTTTACGGACCATAACAGTATCACTGTTTATGGACAGTAACCACATATAACAGTTTACACATATAACACATTACTTACCATAACAGTGTCACTCAGTACATATGACACTTCATGGCCATAACAGTATCACTCAGTACATATGACACTTTACATACCATAACAGTATCACTCAGCACATATGACATTTCATGGCCATAACAGTATCACTCAGTTCAAATGACACTATACGGACCATAACAGTATCACTGTTTATGGACAGTAACCACATATAACAGTTTACACATATAACACATTACTTACCATAACAGTTTCACTCACTACATATGACACTTTACATACCATAACAGTATCACTCAGCACATATGACATTTCATGGCCATAACAGTATCACTCAGTTCAAATGACACTATACGGACCATAACAGTATCACTGTTTATGGACAGTAACCACATATAACAGTTTACACATATAACACATTACTTACCATAACAGTGTCACTCACTACATATGACACTTTACATACCATAACAGTATCACTCAGCACATATGACATTTCATGGCCATAACAGTATCACTCAGTTCATATGACACTATACGGACCATAACAGTATCACTGTTTATGGACAGTGACCACATATAACAGTTTACACATATAACACATTACTTACCATAACAGTGTCACTCACTACATATGACACTTTACATACCATAACAGTATCACTCAGCACATATGACATTTCATGGCCATAACAGTATCACTCAGTTCAAATGACACTATACGGACCATAACAGTATCACTGTTTATGGACAGTAACCACATATAACAGTTTACACATATAACACATTACTTACCATAACAGTGTCACTCACTACATATGACACTTTACATACCATAACAGTATCACTCAGCACATATGACATTTCATGGCCATAACAGTGTCACTCAGTACATATGACACTTTACGGACCATAACAGTATCACTGTTTATGGACAGTAACCACATATAACAGTTTACACATATAACACATTACTTACCATAACAGTGTCACTCAGTACATATGACACTTTACGGACCATAACAGTATCACTGTTTATGGACAGTAACCACATATAACACTTTTACACATATAACACATTACTTACCATAACAGTGTCACTCACTATATATGACACTTTACGGCCATAAAAGTATCACGCAGTAAACATAACACTTTTCATACCATAACCATACAAGGTCCCTCAAGAAGGGTAGGGCGTAATTTGAGATGTTTAATTGGGACCTCTGTACACTGGTTTAATGGTTTATCGAAACCCACTTTGGTGGAATGTTGTCTATTGACAAAATACCTTAATGACCTAGATTGTAAAAGAATGCTAACTTAGTGATTAAAATTATTAACTCAATTATTCACTAAAATAAATAGCTTAAATTAACGACTAACTTTTATAAACACAGGGATCCGTTGAGGTTCTTAAATCATAAGTAGAGTTTAATCTCACTTATTTATGATGGAATAAATGAACTTACAAGTGAGAGCGATTGAAATACGACGCAGGATTTAATCATTTAGAAGGTGTTAAAATGCCATTTTTACTTTTAATCAGTCATCATTCGGATGAAAACATCTGATAGAAACAAGTTGTCGATCTCCAGTTGACGCCTGTGACGGGGGTGATTGGTGACAGTCTGCGGGGGCTTAGCCCTGTCACGTGACTGTCTGTGATCACGTGATTGTATGGATGGTCACGTGCGCCGAGTGATGACAGATAACCAATAATATTTGCGTTTGGCCGCTCAAATGTCTAATGAATGAATGATTTCGTGTGAACAAAGTAGTTACATGGCCGTTGACGCAACCCTCGCGTTGGTTCAACAAAGGGCTCCCACGTTATAACAGCTTATGTCAGCTGATTTTATCTTTTGAAGGAGAGAAGTGCACTTACTGGTTAAGAGGGCTACAAACAGAATTTAGATCCAGTATGGTAAAATGTTAACTATTTATTTTATAAATAAAATTGACGCAATGGTCTGAATTAAAAGTTGTGTAAAAGAATTGTGGGTGCAGATTGACATAATTTTATACATTTAGCTTTAATGTGCAGGATGGAACACTACTGTGCATCATGAAACACTTTAATATGCAGGATAGAACACATTATGGATGGAACAGGATGGAACACTGTAATGTGCAGGATGGAACCCTTTAATGTGCAGGATGGAACACTTTATTGTGCAATATGAAACATTTTAATATGCAGGATGGAACACTTTATTGTGCAGTATGAAACACTTTAATATGCAGGATGGAACACTTTATTGTTCAGGATGGAAACTGTAATGTGCAGGATGGAACCCTGTAATTAGCAGGATGGAACATTTTATTTACCACAGTGCTTTAAGGTACAGATTTAAATAATTTTATTCCATAAAATTTTAATGAACATGTTAAAATACGTTCATACTCTGACCATTGAAATTAAGTGCTTACCTTTCGTAAATAAACAACAAGATTAATTTTTGTAATTATTATTATACTAACAATAATATCAATAAAATAATCAATATCTAAATCAATAACTAAACAACGATGATATTAAATCAACAAAATTAAAAATTAACAGACATTACAATAACATGGTAAAAATAAAAACAAATCAAAATATTTTATTTGAATTGCTGAGAATTTTAAAATTATTTTAATTGAAAGACTCTTCATTAAAGAACCTGAACATGAATATGGATGATGTGATAGCATTACAAAATAACATACAGAGTGTCATAAAAAGTGTGCTGGCTATTAATTTTTTCGAATTTCACGCCTAATTTAGAGCAAAAAATGAAGGATATCATACTCCGAATTTCACTTCGTTTAGTGTGTCTATCTGATTTTTTTTTTTTTTTTTTTTTACAAGAATAAAAATAACTCAAGAACGGTCTGACCAATTGACTTGAAATGTTGTACATTTAAAAATATTAAACCAAAATATCCTATCAAGCCAGTGATATTTAATACTGTTTCATAGTAAAATAAATACTATAGTAAATAAGTTTGCAAAATTTCAAGTCAGTTGGTCATTGTAAAAGGTGCAAAAATACAGAGACTACGCGAAGCGGAATTCCAAAAGCTTGTTTCCTTCATTTTTTGCTCTTAATTAGACGTAGAATTTGAAAATCAACAGCTAGGACAACTTTTTGTGACACTCTGTATCATATAATCCAATTAAAATATTATGAACAGTCGCCCATTCAACAAATAAAATAAAGATTCCTTTTTCAATATGTCCAGCAAATTAAAAATATATAATAATAATAGTGCCTCTAACCAAACATATATTATTTGACTATATGGCTAATTTAAATTTTTTACAAATAAATAATACAAACATACATAACCAAAACTAAATATTAATCAGAAATACTTTAAAAGTTTCAAAGTTTAAATAACATTAATATATTATTAAATAAGCCCTATCTCCACTGTAAAAAGCCACTCTCTTAGTTTCTTTTGAAATATATTATAATCCCAACATTTTTAACATTATTTGGTAATTTCTATAGGTTTAAGGTGCTTGAAAAAATATTGAAAAATTCTTAGAATATAATTTGTAACTAATTTTTCTGACAT
This sequence comes from Stictocephala bisonia, assembly GCA_035578905.1. Classification (NCBI taxonomy): domain Eukaryota; kingdom Metazoa; phylum Arthropoda; class Insecta; order Hemiptera; family Membracidae; genus Stictocephala; species Stictocephala bisonia. The sequence goes on from JAQJVL010000189.1 coordinate 569,859, forward strand.
CTTTATTTATAGTCACCACACGATAAAATTTAATTGCAATTCAACTTTAATTATTTTTAATATATTGACTATTAATAATTAAATGATATTTCCAAAAAGTTCCAATGGTATATTAGATTTTTAAAAAATACTATTAATATTATCAAAATATGTGTTAATTATTTTTTATTGGTAATCCTAAAATAAATAATTCACAGCTTCGTAATTTTGAATAAATTAAAACACTACAAAAATATGCATTACTAGCCGACAGCCCTTGATTCGTTACGGAGAGGTTCTCTACGGTTGCTTAACCTTCCTACTTGGTTCTCTCTAAACCATCGTTTCAACATAAAAGCTCAGCCTGCTGCCTTTCTCCTATATGACAAAGTTTAATTGTTTATAAAATCCTATAAATCTACTATAGGGGGATTAAAATTAGTCAGAGTTAGCAGAAATAGGCGTAGTTTTTGCCAAAAAATGAGCCAAACTATTTTGTCATGTTTAAGTTTTATGTATCAGCTGTTTGAAATAAATGTTTACATTAACGCCTATGTTACTCTTTTATGTAACATAGGAAAGCTGTTTTTACCCCTTAGGAAATGAATATCTATAAATCCTTTCTTAGTGAGTATCTATGATACGAACATTCCTCCAAATTTCATCAAAATCCATTCAGTGGTTCCGGATATTTCGTAATGAGTGCATAGTTTTTTTTAATTTTATACAATAATATAAAAGAACTAATTTGTAATGGCCGGCAACCTTAAACCTCGATGTTTACAAAACAATAAGAATCCAATCAAAGAGCAACAATGAGAATACGACACCACTATGTTGGAAGTAATCATATAGAAACAATGAATGGGAGGGGAGCGCACGTGCTGTGACGTCAGATCTCCTGCCGCGATGTTTGGCTAATGCATGTCACCCGTATCTACCAACATCAAATCCCCTCCCCCGCCCCTTTAGAACCCGCTAATAACTAGCTTTTATTTGAAGAGCGGCTTTGTAACCACCACTTTGTTAAACAATAATCTAGCCTCCAACAGGCCGATTGGAGTGTGTCATAGATGAAAGATATCTGTATGACTGCTTCCGGTTTTGCGTGTGAACGGGGGAAAATTATGAAGTAAAAAATGTTGAACATTATGGACACCACCATTTTTTTGTATATATTCAAATAATAATAATTAAACTAAATATTTATATAGATATTAATATTAGTCATTCTTGACGCTGTTCTTGGTGGGAGGGGGGGTGATAATTTTAATTGTATTTTGAGTTTAGTTGTGTGTTTTCTGAAGATGGAAACTTCGTTTCTGGAAGACCTGAAAAATTTAAACCATTAACGTGTTTGCTTATTTAAATACTATTCAATTAAATTGTAAGTTTTAAACCCTCAAAATATCCCTAATGAGCAACAAACAATATTTGAATTTGTTGTACTTTGCTAAGATGTGTATCTACATAGTGAGTTTGGGAGGGAAGTACGTGTACTATGTAGTGTGGGTGGGAAGACCCTTCTAGTTTCTGTGTACGTAGTGAGGGTGGGTAGTCCCTTGTAGTTTGTGTGTACGTAGTGAGGATGAGAGGGTAGTACGTGTGCTATTTAATGTGGGTGGGAAGACCCTTCTAGTTTCTGTGTACGTAGTGTGGGTGGGTAGTCCCTTGTAGTTTGTGTGTACGTAGTGAGGATGGGAGGGAAGTACGTGTACTATTTAATGTGGGTGGGAAGACCCTTCTAGTTTCTGTGTACGTAGTGTGGTTGGAAGGAAAGTACGTGTACTATGTATTGTGGATGTGAAGACCCTTTTAGAATGTTTGTACTAGTGAAGTTAGGAGAGAAGTAAGTGTACTATGTAGCGTGGGTGGGAAGACTCCTCTAGATTGTGTGTATGTAGTGACATGAAGCCTAATAGACGACTTGTACTGCCTCTAAGTGTTCAGAGGCTTGTATCTTATCGTATGAGTTATATTCTTACAAATGTCATTGGATAAGTGCACAATTTAATATTGTGGTATCACTGAACTATCCAAAGATCATCTTCAACCGAATTGAACAAATGAGCAACAATCGTTACTGGAAGTAGCAAGAGTGCGGGAAAAGACACTACGTAGGAGAGTCCTGTCCATGTCCAGGATATGTGGTGTAGCGATGGCACACACGCAACTGCTATCAATAATTAATTACATTATATGATTTATGTTGGTCAGATCATCTTCAACCCACTTCAACAAATGAGCAACGATCGTTACTGTAGTAGCAAGACTAGCGGGAGTGAGAGAGAAGACACACTATATAGGAGATTCGTGTGCGTGTTCAGGATATGTGACGTAACGATGGCACACACGCAACTGTTATCAATAATTACACGATATGATTTACGTAGGTCAGATTATCTTCAACCAACTTCAACAAATGAGCAACTCCAATCATGATCAACCCTGTACAATTGTCATTTATGTTCAGAACTGACCATCATAGAATGGAGAAGATTAGTACTTGCCAAATGTGGCTGATGTTTTATTTGAACTGCTGAGTCTTAAATACTTTCTTCGTCAAAGCACAAAAATATTATATATTTTTCTAACTCTGTAAGATGCCTTAGTCACACAGCAGTTTTCACGTAGCCTTATGCAAATTTCTTAGCAGTCTTATGCACATCCCTAATTGGGTTAATTTTTTTTTAATGATTCCCAAATTTAGGACCCTTTTACAACGCAACCGTGCTCTTCTCCTTGATCGCCTTTCCAAAATACTTCAAAGCAGCAATCCTGTCTTCCCCAAGGAAATGGCTGGTTAAGTATTGATGTGTAGGACTTATATGTGGTTTCTCTGAGTGCCTCAATGTGTCTTATAGGTATTGATGGATCAGCAGAGTACGTATTAATATTTAGGTATCATAAAAACGGAGGAAATATTTCAAAATAAGAGCAGAGTAAATAAAGGTGATCCAAAGTCAACACATAGCTATAGGCCTATATCAATTCTCCCTGCTATATCTAAACTCTTCAAAAAAAAAAAAAAAGTTTTAAACGCCCTGGCAACTTTTTTTGAAAACAATCTATCCTGAAGAATTTTCAATTTGGATTTTGTAAAAATAAGAGTATACAACCTGCCTTGTACACTTTCCTTAACGAGGTTGCTTCCGCCTTAGATGAATCGCAGAATGCTGTTGGCGTATCTAAGGCATTTGATTGTGTGAATCATTCCCTCCGGATATCTAAACTATATATGCATGGTGTACAAGGAAAGGCTAAGAAATAGCTCTCTTCTTACCTTGATAATCACAAACAAAAAGTTACCATTGGATTTCAAGCCATCAACACGGAATTCCTCAGGGTTCTATATTGGAACTACTTCTATTTATTTTCTATATAAATGACCTTCCTAACTGTCTGTCAAAATGTGCCGTTTTTTCATATGCAGATGATACTTTTCATTAAACATCCAAATAAATTCCAGTTGCTAAAACATCTTGAAACAGACATCGCGTATTTAAAAATTTGGTTCTCTGATAACGGTCTGCTGCTCAACACAGAAAAGACTGTTGGAATTAATATTCTCACAATCTACCAAATAAGTGCCAGGGCTGATGATCCGTACCTTCGACCACTTCTAAACACCACTAATAAAGGGAAATTCCTGGGCCTTCAGATCAAGAGTTGTGTGGGAGGCTCACGTGAGCACCCTTTCAAACGTACAAGTGAAATTCGGGCACTATAAAAGATTATAGATTTGGATATTGTTTTGATGGTCTATCACGCTTATGTATATTCTCATATTTTATATTGCATTATTTTCTGGGGCTCTTCCCATCATATCCAAACAATTTTTAAAATTAAAAATATGTGTAATTCGTAGTGTTGTAAACTTCTCTTTTAAAAATTTAGTATTTTTCCATTCCCATGCATCTATATATATATATCATACACTTATATTTGGAAAACAAAATCCTTCTATGTTTGCTCAAATGTTTCAATCACAGACATTTTACTGCACAAGACTGTGAACAATATGATTCTAGCAATTCATAAATCTGCTGCATATGAAAAAACTCCATATTTAATGGGACGAAAACTGTATAACAAACTTCCGACAAACCTCCAGATTGAACAATTAATCAATATTTTTAAGAAGAGACTCCGTGAGCTTCCCATGCTTAACTTATGCTATTCGGTTGATGAGTTTCTCCAATTCCGCTGGTGAGGCTTTCTAATCCTGTGCCCTTTATTTCATTCATTACGAAAATGAATGAAAATGAATAGTAATAAATATTAAATTATTCATTTAGTCCGTCGATTTTTACTGTTTATTGTTATTTGTTACATAGAGTTTATAAATGTTGGATTATTTATTTGAAATAGTTTTTAAGTTTGTTTGACATTTAGTTATCGAAAAATTGTTGTTATATATTCGTAAACACACCTCCTTTTAATCTTGTTTTGTTTAGGATATTTTATATTATTAACGATGTGTTACGTTAAGTAAATTAAAATAATAATATTGATGACGTCACCTGGTACTATAGCTCTGCTAAAATATGTAACGTAATGTGACAATAAAGTAATTTGAATTTGAATGCACTCTATAGACCGTAGAACTGTGTTTAGTTGTAACTGACAAATACCAGTGAATCTAGTAAATACAGAGCAACTTTGGCGGAACTCCTCAGAGTGTATTGGAGAGGTTGTTGAGGGACGAGAAATCACTGAAGTCCAAGGGTGGCTTTTTCCAAAACTTCCAAGCCTGGAAAGTCGACAATTCCAGGCAGCCCTATAGTAGGAGTATAATTTCAACTTTACTTAGGTGGAAGCAGGCTACTTCGGTTTTTGATGGATGAGTATTCAGCTTCCAGATTCTAAAATATTCTTTGATGATTGCAAGATAATTTGTGAGTGTTTCTTCAGTAGCTGTGAAGTCCTTATGTTGGTAAGCTAAAGCAATATCGTCTGCATATATAAATGTTCTAGACTTTGTGATTGGGACGTCAACAGTATACACGTTAAATAAAATTGGAGCAAGTACGGACCCCTGTGGTAGACCATCCTTCAGCTGTCTAAAAGAGCTGTCTTCAAGACCGAGATAAACTTCTATTAGGCAGAATTATTTTTCATTATGGAATCAGTGAGGCAGGTCTTAAATGGCTTGATGGATTGGATTTAGCTCTGTGACAGGAGGTCACTTTATATTTTTATTTATATTAATATCCAGTGACTTTTGGAGTTTTTCCAAATTAAACACAGCTTTTGTATACATTTTATTTAAAAAAAAAGGTAGCTGATAAAAAAACATACGCTATATATAGTTCAACGTCTTCGGGCCAAAACACGCTTTTCTCTTTGAACTGTACGGTTTGTGTTTATCATTAAAATGAGATACAGTGAACACTTTATGATTATTAAAGATACGTTCTAGTGGGACCTTAAGTTATATTATTTGTTTATTAATGTAAAATCACAAAGAATGACATTTACAGTTCCATGAATTTAACTGTGAAAAAGAATGAAAATACTCCAATTTTATAAAAACTAATTTATGGTTGACTATAATTGGTCAAATGACATTGTAAGTGTTATGATATGATCATTATTATGGATCGCATCGTTGAAATAGAAACCTATGTTTTTGTTTTTTTTCTCCGCGGAGTGAAACAATTTTTACAATTGATCTACCGATTCTACAAATGTACAGATGAGTATGTTACATTTCAATGCATGTAATCTTTGTTACTTTACGTACACAACCTAATGTAAATATATATACGTGCAGTTGTTAATAGATATTTTGAAATCGTTTGTCTTAGGAGAAATATTATTTTGTCTAGATCTATTTATATTTCATTAACTGTAATACATCCATTATTGCATAGAGATTGGCAACAGCATCGTATCGAAACCGTCAATATTAAAATAAATAAAATTAAGGCCCTATCTTAGTAAATCATTCATAACAATTTACACAATTCCATACAAAGAGGGAATTCACCAAAAATGTATTGTTTGGGCCACCCACAACAGTCAATGGGGTGAGTCTAGCCAATTAAGTTAGTCTCCCAGTCGTGTGCTAGGAACTATCCCACGCTGTAAAATGTCTGGGGCAACAGAATCCTTCTCAAGCGAGTCTTAAATACTTTTTAAACTGGAGTAATTTTCTTTTCGCTAGGCAAGCTGTTAATTAGTTTGAAACCCACCTGAGAGGGAAGGTGTTCGTACACTCCCCATATTGGGTAAAGAGTAACCAGATGACAATGCTTTCAGTCACAAGAAATAAGTTTCCTCTGTTATTTATCACCCGATCTTTTAAATTGGTATATCTTTGAATTTGGCATAATGTAGTCCACAAATATTGTGTTTTATTTTTTTTGGTAAAATATGTAGTTTTTTTTATAATTGACTTTGAAATGTTCCATAGCCGACAGTTTAAAAATGATAGACGTAGACATACAGCTTTTTACATGAAATTTGTTTTTGTAAGGTCAACTTTTATACAAAAATTCAATATTGTATGTTAAGTTGTTTTTGAGATATTCAAATTTTTCTAAAAACACACACAGAAAACTAATCGAGGAAAGATTATTTGCTTGTATTGACCTGACAAACAATCCTCTAAAACATACAACAGTCGAATCTGGACACCCTGTAGGCTATATACAATTCTGGTATCCCTCCAGTAGTATTTGTTTTTTTTTTTTTTTTTTTAAACGCCATTCGTTAACGTCATTGTGGATTTTATGCAATGTGAATGAAAAAATGTAGTATTTATCACAAACTAAGGCCGATAATTTCTTAAAAGTGGCTTTAGGTAGCAGCACAGCGATAAATGTAGTGACGCTGGTTATCAGCTGATCCCTTTAGAAATTTGTTTTGACTCTGATTGGGTTCGAATTATGAAGTTGGACTTTAACCAAACACACTACCGACCAATCCTTGGTTAACTTAGATCTGTTTGGAACTATAAACTGTATCTTTTAACTAGTAGTATATATTTTTTCGTTCATATATACAAACAAATATTTTATAGACACGAAATATAGTTGTGTGAATTGTGCCCTTTAATTTATTACACAATTACAGCACAGACTTAAAAGCCATAATGTATCAAATATACTTTTTAACTTTTTTTTTCAAATATTAAAAACTCAATGAAACAGTTTTGATCAATTGTTATGCCTTTAACGAGTTATTAGTTTATATTCATACGAATTGAAACATAAATTCGTTGGTAGCGTAGTTTGTCAAATTCTAGCTTGGGTGGAGCTGTACTCCACCCAAAAATGGCACAAATATGAAAAAATTTGACTTTTTATTTAAGTTTATTGTTAAAGGACATTTTTTGGAAACGTCCATGTAAAAATTTTGCTGATAAATTCTTTATAAATGTTTTTTTTTAATAATTACAAAAAGCTTGCACCTACATTTTTCCCAGTTTCGTCCTAGTTGCACCTACATAATATCACTATAGTATAACATATTATGACGAACTGCACATGTGTCATTTTGTTTCCTGGAATTGGCAACAACACTTTATTACAAATAACTTTATTGTTGCAACAAGTTACGTTTTATAATAACTACTTGCATAATACAGTTGTAATTTATAAGTAAAACAAACATGTTTTAGTTTTCCCATTTTCCGAAAGTTTAACTTTAGCTTGTTTTCAAGTACGAGGACAGTCGTAGCTCCTTTTATATACCACATAAAGCCTTTAAACTGTTTGTTTTATAGGGAATAACATGCTCTACAATCTGTAGAATGAGTTTATAAAAATATGACATAAACATTTTCACTAATAAAAAACAAAAAATTTCATATTTTTATGAATAAAAGTTTGTTTAAATTCATAATTTCAAATTATGAATGCTTGTATGAAATCCCTTCCTACAAGTGTATATACATATGTTACCTTCAAAATATAAAAAAAGGAACTTGATATCTAGTTTTGTGTTTAAGTTGCAATTGTCCCAATAAAACGCTGTTTTGAACAAAAATCAACCCCTGTTAAAACAATAATGGGTTGAAATAAAACATTGTTTTATTACTCTCCTAAATACATATGATAATGGAATATATAATGTTTTATAAAAAATATAGTAATTAATTTTAAAGGTAGAGTTCCTCCTTAACAAACTAAAGGTTCTTAGATCTATAAAACTATGATCTCGTGGAGACGGAACGTTGAGGAAACAAAACACACATATGGAAGATCTCATTGTGAATGCAGGTTCTCGTCTGCAGATGGCTCTCCAGCGTCTCTGACACCACTTTTTGTCCATATCACTCCTTGTTATCAGCGCGATGTGTCCCCGCTGGGCCGTTAGACACGATAGCTCTCGCTCTGCTATACCGAGGCGATTTAATCACACGAGCTCCGCCCGATTAACACATACCGTCACCTCCAAGCACTGTGTTAGGTGCTTTGGGAGGTAAAGTACAGGATGGCAACGATAAATCGATGTATCGCAAATATCGATATATTAGCAACGAAATTTTCTTCGATAATATCGGCCATATCGATATTTTGGTCCGATAAATCATATCAATAAATATTGACAAAATATTATTCGAAAAAAACCATTAAATTGCCTCTTGTGCGTACGAAAAATACATTGAAGTAATAGTTTTGTATGTGAGGTTAATGCATTGAAATTTAGTTTATTGTAGATCAGTAGGTGGAAGTTTAGTGTTTATATGGAGCCCAATAGCATTTTTAAATGTGAAAAACAAAAATAAAAATTTTATTAGATTATTCTTTTATAATTAACATTATAATTAAAGGTATAATTATTCTTTATGTTGATTATTTTTCATTCAACCCCACAGACCACTAGTTGTTTCGTGTAGATAAATGTATTTATTTGTTACATTCAGTAGACTATTCTAAATAGTGACAGCCATGAGTGTATTTTTGGTCATGACATAAGAGTTAGTGCATAAATTTAAATAGATAAATCATTTTTATTCGATATATCGTTTACTAGATATATCGATAATTTTCTTTCGATATTATCTTAATATCGATTTTTTGTTTTCGATATATCGATATTTTGATAATATTTGCCATCCCTATACAAGAGCATAACGTTATACCAACAATCGGAGCATTGCGAATTATCGAAAAGTATATATTAGAATCAAATAAAGTCTATTGGGCTCAAACATCTGCGATGAAGGTGTTTTTGTGACTTTTTATTAACTTATGAACTGTGTACTTAACAAATTAGAGTCTTATTCAGTATTAAGACCTAGATTTACCCGTATAAGCGAACATAAGGGGTGAATAAGTGCATTGAACGAGTGTAGTCATTGTTACTAACTAAGGTTGGCTGTTCCTTAGAAAGATCCATTCATTAATAGCCCAATAGTGAAGGCAACTAAGGGACCAACAGCTTTACGTGGAATCCGAACCACGTAGTATTGGTCTGATTTTCAGCTAACTGACAGGTCGGATACTCAGTTCTCTTCCCTACACAATATCCGAGCAGTGACTACAACCAATATACGAGTAACACCACAGACTTCTCTAGTAGTGTCCTCGTCGATGGCAACCATTGAGTGGATGCCATATTAGTAATAAGAAGTCTGAGCATAGAACCTATCGCCTGCAATGTCCCTTAGTAACTAAGTACAGCACTGCGCCACATATATTTAATTAAGAATCAATGTCAATAATTTCACGTACAGTTTTACGAAGTTTGTTCATTATTAGATAAAGAAACTTTTAAAAATGTAAATTAAACCTATAAACATGTATTCAACAACACATATTGTTAGTTTCATATTATTGACAGATTGTTATTCAATAGCCAAACTTGATCGGGGAAATTAATATTATATATATTTGAATAATGTCAAGAAATTGTATTACTGGATTTTGAGTCATTTTTCTTAGACGACTCAAGTTTTATGTTATTTTTGTCAATATTTTATATTATTTTTTGTTTAAGTATTGTAAACAAAAATAACTAAAAAGCAAAGAATTTATATTCTTTGTACTACAAAAATTGCTAGAATCAAACTGAAACCAATTTGAACTGATAATTTATAAAATTACAAAATTATAAAAATACAAATACTCTGTTTAGTATTTGTATAAAACTCTAATGGTATTGAAAATTATATGTTGATAATTAATAGTCTAATGTAAATATTAACATTATGTAGATGACATGAATTATGTAAAGTTAGCATATAGTTCATAATTTATTCTAAAAATGTTAGTCATAAGTTGCTGCAATAAATCAATACTATGCGTGGACTTTGATTGTTGTTCAAGAGATTGGAGACATCATAAACCTTTTTTTTTACATGTTTTAGTATGATTTAATGTATATAAATGCTATTTTGTAATTAGCGTCTGGTAAAATGTAGCATAAATATGACTTGGGTAACTTAAAAAATTAAAGTATACAAAAATACTACACATATTTTTGTTAAGAGCACACACAAATAGTTTCTGAAAAGGTAATATAATAATAATAAATACTATAAAACCCCTAAACCATGCAGCTACTGTACATCGAGGTATGTGTTCGATTACCAAGGTGCTTAGGGAAACTTGGCCAACCTCTAAGTCGCTAGACCCAATTAATATTGTAGAACCTACTTCTCTGTTGTTCCAGACCAGAGCTCGCTTCCAGTTAATTGACCTTCATTCTTGAACCGAAAACTTGAACTTCCGGGGGTTGTTGTTGATGCATTAGATGTGCAGTAAGTGTAAAGACCTGTTGGTGAAATTTACATTCAGTCATGATGAATTTATATTATAAGGTAGCTTGAAGGAATATCTACGAGTACAACTTTGTGATACCTCTATGTAAAACAAAGATATCAAAGAGGATTCTTAAACTGGTTTAGATAGTAAAAATATGGTATTAATTATTACAAGTCGGATAGAATATGTCATTGAGAATTCTACATAAGTAGGCCAAAGTTCACAAGTATTCTCACTATGAGGTTGAACACTATGAGGTGGTGCAATCGGTTTTCGGCGAGTTAATTATTTTCTAATTTTATAGTAAAAATTAGTTAATTTACCTACTCTTGAGACAGGAAAAATATAAAAAATGTTTTAACCACTACATTAGAACTTGTGGCCTTATAAAGTGGCGAATTTAGCTGATTTTAAATCAGCATTAAGACAAAACCGTTCAAAGTATAATTTTAATTGTTTTATAACTACGTTTTTTAGACATAAATGAAGGAATTAAGATCTTTTTTCATTAAAAAAATTAAATATTTATAATTTTAAAGGTAAAAATGCGTTTTTTAAACTTTTAAATTCAGCATAACTGCCAAGCCTTTCAGCAGGGTGCCGCGATAGCTCTGCTACACATTCGCTAACATAGGGCATTTGACATTATTCTCGCATGTAAGCTTCTCTACTGTGTGTTTATATTGTACTGTGATATTATTATTGCAAATCTCGAACAATTTTCTATAGAAACAGAATGATATGAAAGTAGTATGGAAATTTTCTGACCTGAATTTATGAAATTATATATAAAATGAAATGTTTTAGTTTTTTTACACAAATACAGAAATACACTTTACAAGAAAAAAACACACTAACATAAACTTGTTAAATGTGGGTTAGGTTAGGTCAGGTTAGGTTAGGTTATAAACCTTGTCAGACAACTTTACCTTGGTGGTAGTATAATAGAAAATACTCTTTACTTTTTTTGGCAAATGTGCTTATTTTACACTTTATTACTGGGTGTCCCTTGTTACGTTATATATGAATATTTGTTTGGTTAACATGAAGTTACTATGTACTACCAACTTCATACAAAGTGAAATACTATAATATATATATGAAAATGAGTTTACAAGTCGTATTGTATCCCAAATTCGGAACAATAATAAATATCAGTTCAGTTTTGAAACTTTTAGATTTAAAATAAATTAATTTATGCTATTATGTTCAACTTATAATATTTTATACAAAATTAAAACTATATTAGTTACAATTGTGTAACAAACAAAACTCAATTTAACGAAAAACGAATTAAAACAGCGTGATGTTGGTGCAGGGTCCGGTCCAATCAAAAATGCGATTTCACTGAATGAAGTCAGCCGTAACATCGAACGCTGTTTGCTTCAGTCTAATTAACAGGGAAAAATAATAAATAACGTAAAAATACCAAGAGAAAAACTCGTACTGAATACCAACTGGAAAATAAATAGTAAAATAATCAGAATTGTCACTAATATTTACACTTCATCGTTAATTAAAGTTACAATGGAAGTATAATTTGCTAATTAGTCCTGTCCTCCAGGGCAGATCAGAGATGTAAATAATAAATGCGCTTCCTGAAAAATAAATACAAATCATAGTAAAACTAGTATATTATGTAAACGAACTATACCAAAATTGTCCCTAATATTTTATTGGTTATTTGAAGAGTTATTTGCTAGTTAAAGCTTCAAATTACAGAATTTTAACTAAAGACACTTTTGTATGACCTTACTCCTCCATCATAGCAGGAGAGTGATGCAGATAAGTTTAGTTTAAGTAGTTAAGGTTAGGTTAGTTGTGTTACGTAGGTTATGTTTGGAAAATTTAGTTTGGGTTAGGTTAGTTTAGGTTAGTTTGTGTTACGTAGGTTATGTTTGAAAAATTTAGTTCGGGGTAGGTTAGGTTAGTTTGTGTTACGTAGGTTATGCTTGTAAATTTTGTTTGGGTAAGGTAGGGTTAGTTTAAGTTATGTTAGGTTAGGTTAGATTACATTAGGATAGGTTAGGTTAGGTTACGTAGGTTATGTTTGGTAAAATTTTATTGGGTTAGGTTAGTTTAGATTAGATTAGGTTACGTAGGTTATGTTTGGTAAAGTTAGTTTGGTTAGGTTAGGTTACATGTGGTAGGTTATAAGTGGTAAAGCTAGTTTGGTTAGGTTAGATTAGATTAGGTTATGTTAGGTTAAGTTAGCTTACGTATGTTATGTTTAGTAATGTTAGTTTGGTTAGGTTAGGTTACGTAGGTTATGTTTGGTAAAATTAGTTTGGTTAGGTTAGGTTGTGTTAGATTAGATTAGGTTAGGTTAGGTTAAGTTAGCTTACGTAGGTTATGTTTAGTAAAGTTAGTTTGGTTAGGTTAGGTTATGTTAGATTAGATTAGGTTAGGTTAGGTTAAGTTAGCTTACGTAGGTTATGTTTAGTAAAGTTAGTTTGGTTAGGTAAGGTTACGTAGGTTATGTTTGGCAAAGTTAGTTTGGTTAGGTTAGATTAGATTAGGTTAGGTTAGGTTAAGTTAGCTTACGTATGTTATGTTTAGTAAAGTTAGTTTGGTTAGGTTAGGTTACGTAGGTTATGTTTGGCAAAGTTAGTTTGGTTAGGTTAGATTAGATTAGGTTAGGTTAGGTTAGGTTAGGTTAAGTTAGCTTACGTATGTTATGTTTAGTAATGTTAGTTTGGTTAGGTTAGGTTAGGTATCACAATAAAAGAATACTATTAGATAAAACAGAAACTGACATTTCAAATAGATTCTTGTGCGACTGTCGACGGCATAGGCCCTTTTTCAAATCTTCCTAACTAGTTTTCTAAAGCTCAGTGTAGTTTTCATCTATAAAATTACTTAGAGTAATTAAACAATTGTACCTGATATGCAACAAGTTTTAAAAGGAGAAAGAAAGAAAAAATATACGAAACATATTGAATTCCTTAAAATATTGACCCACAAATTTAAAGAGGTAGAAAATAGAATAATACAGTGACATACATTCAATTTGAAAATAATGAAACCATTTCGAATAACAAAGCAAATTGTAGAATCATATTAAAACCTAGGTAGGGCCAGAACAATGTAATTGATCGGCGCAATACAAGCACAATATCAGATTTGTTATTAAAATACAATCTTTCAAATATTCAGCAAAATATTTTCATTTGGAAGCTGGTCAAAGTTTGAGTGAAAAAAAACTTGGTCTAATGGCAGAAAGAGAGCCCAATTTTATAAAATGAATCCAGTTTGAAAACTCCAACTCTTCAATACAAAGTTTTATAAGTAAAAGTTAACTGTACTTTATTTGGTACGATTTAACTATTCTTGAATAAAATAATAATAAATACAACCAGATAGTTTTCAGACCTTTCGACCCAAACAGCAGATATATTTCATCCGAAAACACGCCCTTCATAAAGAGGGTTTTCATTCAAAGGGAACTTTCTCGAAAAATTTGTCTGCAGCTGAGTTATTTCATTATTTAAAAATATTAGTAGTTTTTACTAAAAAGAAGTGCAGAAAGATCAAGTAAAATTAATTTAATTGTATTTTTATATTACTTTAATCTTCATTAGATGTGAGTATTTTCATTTCTATTACAACGAAGTTGTTATTATTGTATAGTATGTTAATAAATAAATAAAATTTACATTTACTTATAAATAAAGTAAAAAAACAATACATAAATCAAAGGAAGTAGCATATAATGATATAATTATTACTCTGTTAGTTTTGAAAATATTGAAATATCGAAACAAAAATAAGGAACTCAAGACGACTATTGTATTTTAAGTCGAATTTTATTAGCATTAAAAAAAGAGTTATTATGCAATTTCCACTCAACCAACAAAATGTGAAAACTTTGTTTGAAATGAGTCTAGAATTGGCTATATTTTCAAGGGAGATTCTTTTTATTATGTGGAAATTATGTGTTTTACCGAAAAATTCGAAAAAATTTCACAACTTGTAGTATTCTTTACATATTTTTGTTATTTTAAACAATTGTTTAATCATCTTTTATTACTTTTAATGTTTTGTGTTGGTGTATGACAATTATTTTTTGAGATTTAACGAAACTACTTTAGCAGCGAATCATGATTATAAACACCACCTATTAACCCCCCAATAAAGAATTGTATAGTTACCGAAATAAATATTATTGCTAAATACTATAAATGTTATTGATAAATTCACCATTTTCCTAAAACTCCATAAAAATGTTTGTTACAAAGAGATAAAATGGCCTTAAAACTAATGGTTTTCGCTAAAAAAAATTGTGGTATTTGTATTTTAAATGTATTCTCAAATATTTTGTGTTGTTCCATATTGTTTGTTTGTTGAAGAGCACCTAATATTAAAACAGCTTTCAAATTTCAAACACACATAAAATATTTGTTTCAGGACATGCTTTTCATAGAAAAATATTTAAACACACACATATAGCAAACACATAACAAATTGAGTATTAGTAAATTTTTTTTTTCAATTATTTTAATAAAAATAAGGTAACAAATTAGATTTATTTTACCTTATTAAGTAAATTACTATTTTTATCTACACTGAATAAGATTACAAAATTAATAATCTAAGACAAGCTAAATAATTGTCAATTTCATTTATGTTACTGGTTAGTTGGAATTCAGCATTTCATATGCTAGGGGTCGTTATTTCTCTAGATACCATAGGTGAAAGTGACGGAAGCCAAGTCCTAAGCAGTAGGGTGAGTGGGAAGGCCTTCATATCCACCTGTTGTAAGAGTATGACTATTAGTTACACCCTTGACTGTATACACCTACAATAGATATTCTATCTATTAGGAATATTTGTGCCTGTAACTTTGTTAGTTTGTGTGGCCCGCAACCACAGCTGGTTTAAACTGCATTACATTTACAGTGACTACACTAGCGCTCCACAATGGACCACAAAAACAGCTGAACTTTGGACGGGAAATCTATTTGTGTATAAAATCAATGTTAACAGTGCCCTATAGTAGTAACATCATTCACATTTATTCATGAATGATATAACGTTAAATCAAATTTAAATGAGCTTCGAAAACGAAATAAAACCATAAAAGTGGTATAAAAATTACACTGCTTTCCTTTGTTTGTGAAACAAGTGAGCAAAGAGAAATATTAAAAGTAAAACCAATAATTAATCAATGTATATTTTACGCAATATTTAGTTACGAAAAAATTGTTCTGTACTTGGGAACTATGACTCGTAGTTACGATTTTGGCCGACGACTAGCGCCACCACACAGAGCAGAATGCTAATAAAACCAACTGTATGTAAAGATTATTGCCGTGTATAATAAAATATAATATAATCGGAAATGAACATTATAATGGAAAATGTACATTACTCTAAATTGTTTTGGAGTCTTTTTTATGACAACAATCTTAAAATATTTTCAATGTAATAAATGTTGATTGTTACAAAACTAATTGTATTTATTTAGGTTAAATTGGGATGGTTTAGTTATGTAAGGCCAGGTTTAAGTTTAATGTTAGGTTACGTTAGATCGTGTTCTTAATTGTTATGTTACGATGTAAGTCGTGACACGTTTAAGCGGCCGAGCGCCAGTTTTTTATTATTATTAACATTGTATAGTTAATCAATATTCAGTTGATATTATGAGTTTTTGTATGTAAAATCGTCAAGAAATAAATTTAATTTTCACGTATTTAACGCTGAAAAAAGTATAGAATACTCACAATATAAGTATGTATACATGTTCACAAAAACAAATTTATGGTCAACTATAATAATAGGTATTCACATTTCAAATAACACTTCAAGTGTTACGTTACGACATTATTACAGACCGAATCTTTGAATGGCGTTTTTCGCGAAAAGGAACGGACACTTTAAACAATACTAAACATAACTATCTTTAATGTTAACAAAATGAAGAACATACTGAAATAATAAAGTTGGTCACTAGCGTAGTTGGAGTATCCAATCACTATCATCCAGTTACAATCAGAGTCATAAAAAATGTTGAGGGGAATCAGATGATAACCACCAGCCGTTCATTAGCTGTTGAGCTATTCATTAATGACACTTTCTAAGGAATGGTCAGCCTTAGTTTGTAACAAAGACTACATTCGCTCGTCTACTTACACTAATCACACTCATTCCAAATCCGTATTCGCGCATATATCCACTATCGGCGTAGTAAAAATAAATTAAAAATTTTAAATTCATAACAACAAACTCGTATTAATCTAACGATCACGTGTAGATTGGTACACTTATGATCTCATTTATCTGTATCCAATTATGAACAATCACAACAGATTCAAAACCTGTTGAAATCACCCATGATGGTAAATTGTCGATCAAAACAAGAGTTTCTCTTAAGGAATTCTTAAATAAGATGATATCCACTTATCTCAGAATTACCTTTCTTTGTATATAAAACAGGTGTAAAGTCAACAAGTATATAGGCTATGTAGGCGGACGCACGTGTTAGTTTCAAACCATGGGATATTTATTCACGGAGATCGTTGGGTTTCTATGGAAAGAGAGTTTTAGTCCATGATAACTAACTCAATAGGCCACTGAAAGATTAGACTGATAAAGATAATTATGTTTGCAGAAAGAAATTTAATCATTTTCTCATTCTTAGTTTTTTTTTTTTTTTTTTCAGACGCTGATTGTCAAGGTATAAATGGAGTATAAATGATTTACTAATGAGTATAAAACGAGTAGATGAATATGCGTAGTATTTTGTACTAAACAAACTACACTAATTCATAGAAAGAAATATTTATGAATACAAAACTACGCCAGTCTGACTGATGAATAGCATTGTATTATACCAGTCTACGATTATATTATATCACTATTCCTATTAATTTATCAATTTTATTAATTTTATTTTTACCATTTTTCTAACTAGTAATTTAACAAATTCTTTTTATAAGTAATTTGTTAAAGTAACTTAAATTATCATTAGGATATTTGGCAATAAATAAATTTATTATAACTAACGTTCACTATAAGAAAATAAAAATACAGAATACCAAACAAACCACTGAACTCGTATTGTGATAAAATGGGAAGTAAATTACGCATAAAATATTATACATGAACACTCCAAACATTTAAGTTTATAATATCTAACAATTTTGTAACTGAATTGAATACAAATTACAGGTGTATACATTATTTTCCAGTTTGGTCAGGTAATACTACAATGTATAGATATACTTATAATAATAAGGAGTAAACATTTTCTTATTAAAAAATTTCGACATTTCATTTATAAGGTAAGCAATTTCGTTGTATGAGTTAGTGGAAATTATTTGAAAATATAAGCTGAAACTTTGTAATGAAATGTAGCTTTAAATTTCGAACAAAATAGACATAAAATAATATAGTAGTAATAAGGGTGGTATATTCTAGTTTATAGCTTATCCATACTTAATTTTATATCTAATGATCAGTTTGAAATCCCTTGGTTATATAAAAGAGAGCTTAAACTTTAAGGTTTTCATGTAAATAAGGAGATAAGGATCTTTTCCGTTAATTTACCACAACTACTTTTTTTTGTTTACGTTAATTCACTGCTGCTTGATAAATAGTCTATCAACTGGTTCCCCAATCATTTTTACGTCCGCTGTGGTATTCCTTATCCGGTAGGAATCCGATATCGCTGGCCTTATCTTATCGCTTTTCAAGAACTTGCACACGAAGAGCGCATTCGGCGGTAAGTCAATCATTGGGTATAACAGTTTGTGACCAAAAGTTTTTGAGCCACCTAAACTAACCTAACCTAACATAACCTGATCTAACCTAACCTAACTGTAATTGGGGGAAAAGTAGTGGTAGATAATTAACGGAAATGTCCGGAGATAGATTAAAAGCTCAGTTTTGTCACGTCGAATGAATTCTCGATCAATGGTCACTATCTGTAGTACTGTAGATTAATATTTCTGAATGCTATTACATAATGATAAGCTTAATATTAAGTGTTAAGACTAAATTTACCAATTTCGTGGGATAGCCTCATGTGTTTTATCTAGGTGTGAAGATTAAAGCATGTGTCTAACTTGAATGCTTTGAGGATTGGATAAAATATATTTAATCCTCAAAACATTATAGCATACTTCCAAAATATATAAGGTATTTAAACAATTATTTAGAATTTTCTATAAGTGAATGAGGAATTTCTACCGAACAAATTGTGAATCTTAGAAATAATAAAACTAAAAATGTAAATGAACAATTTTAAAACTACAGTAAACTTTTTACGTCTGGTTTTAATTTAATAAGAGCGTATATAACTATTGTAAATTTGCAATGTCTTTGGTAAAAGCAAGACAAAAAGATTCTTAATAGACCTACTGCTGCTTTAAACGCTACATTGGGTTTCAATACATGATTTTGTACGTTTTATTTACTTATATGAAATTAGAGTAAATTTACTTTCAATTCATGTTCCAACGTGAAAATGTCTTCAGTAAATAACAGAAGTGAGTGGTTTTTGGAATCCCTTTTAAATATTAATTATACTGTTTTTAGATTTGCTATACAGTAGTAGCAGTAATAGCTGCAAGAGCGCAGCACAAATCGATAAGTGGGTGGAGGAGCCAAAGAAGTTAGTTCAAGTAACATCCGCTAGGTTGCAGCTGTTGCTAGGCATTAAAATTGTGGCAACAATGCTATTGTTTCTTTCTTTCTTTCTTTATCTTTAGATTTTTACTATGATGTTTATTTATTTAATAAGATCTAAGACGATTTAATTGTCATTGCAGTGGGAAATTTTGAATTTTTTATTTATATATATATATTTTTTTTTAAGCTGTTATTATGTCGATTTTCTCGAACATAATTCCTATAGCTATTTATTACCTCCTGTCATAGATTAATTTTATAAGTATCTTAATTTCTATTAAAATATTACAACCACTCATTGTATTTATATGAACGTAAGTGGATATATTTTAAAGTATAAATCTATTTGAGGCATCTCACCTTTTATAGCAAAACATCGTTTATATGCTTAGTCTAACTAAAAAGTTCATGTATGTTTGGATGTTCTCTTTATTAAATAATCCTCTAAAAACAAGGTTAATGATGCCGCGCCGGGTTCCACCTTAGCGAGAATGAAAGTACGGATGAGAATTTTGTTTGTTATTCATATTGACCTTGTTTTTGAACTAAAAATTTTTTTATTTAAATTGTTTATATTATGCTTTTTATAAAACAAAATATATGTGTATATGTGTATGGATATATGTATATATATATATATATATATATATATATATATATATATATATACATATATATATATATATGTATATATTTATGTATATGTATAATTCTGGTGTTATCTGGGAAGTATAAGTTTTCTTAAATGTTGGTACTGTACTCATAAAAATATAAAATATGATGTATAAATATAAATTCAACTGTTTCTGAATTTCATTAAGAACATTGTACAGGCAATATATAGCGAATTATATGTACCTAAATATGTAAGAGTATTTTTTAATTGCAATATTTTCTATTCAGACGCCACAGGAGTGTTTTTTATGTGGAGCTAGACTGCATGTATTCATATATGTATTTGTAATGGATTATTTTATTTTACCTGGCCACACAACTAGATAAAGTGGCCAGTATATTTCCAAACAATTTATTTGTTATATTTTTGTAACTTAATTGTGGAAATAAATAATTTATTTCGTTTATTATTTATTTCGTTTTATTGATGATGGTGAAATTTTACGTTTAATAAAAAATAGCCAAATCAATGAAATAGTATTTTGGATAAGATAATATTAGATATTGAAACAGTTGGATAGCTGAAAAGATGGCCCACCCACACAGTCTACGGACATATATACATGCAGTTAAAAAAAAATCATATGTGCAAGAGGGGACCAGGGTTAAACACTTCGCCCCCTCACCCCACCCCATTTGGCGTTTTATAAAATGTCTTTGTATTAGGATTTCCATACTCATACACATAATACACAAATGCTATATCTTAGATATGTAATATCTAAGCATCCCAAATACATGCCAGAAGTAGCGTCTTGTGTGGAAGGTAAGGGAGAGGTATGAGAATAACAATAAGGTAAGAGAATGATTGCAAAACATAATTATTAAATAATAAAAATAAATATGAGTGCTAGCATTTAACTACAGTTATTTACAACAGGTATTTACTTGATGTATATAATAATGTGAGTACATATTTAATATATATAATAAGGCCTATACAATATGTCCATAAAATATCTTTACTGTATACTTAAGGGCCATCCATATATGCAGGATTAACAAAAAGAAAGGAATCGTAAAAAGTTCTTCGTGTATTCTTAAACAAGAGTTCATGTAGCTTGAAGTATTCCTATTATTTAATGTTTTTAAAATGAATCTAGTGGAACACTGAATTACACTAAAATAAAATTAAGATCCAAAAGCCAAAATTCTATGGGTCACATTACCCTGATTTCCCTTATTTTGGCAAACCCTTGAGTTTATTTGGTGAACCAGTTTTCTTTCTATTAAATTCTCACAATTTTCTGGCGGATAACACGGTTCCTGTTTGACACGTGGATGGGTGTAGCGAGAGTGAAAATTAAATACTGGTTGAAACCAAAACGAGACGAAGCCAGTGGAAGGGTAAATACTGTTGAGTAAACGGAAAACAAGTGTTGTCCTTTCAGGTGTGACTGAGCGGCGCAGACCTCACTGGCGGCGCTCGTACTTGCCTCTGGGGAACACCTCAAGGTTCTGTTGTCGATCATATTGGACATTCACATAGTGGGGAACGCCTCAAGGTTCTGTTGTCGATCATATTGGACATTCACACACTGGGAAACCCCTCAAGGTTCTGTTGTCGATCATATTGGACATTCACATAGTGGGGAACGCCTCAAGGTTCTGTTGTCGATCGTATTGGACATTCACACAGTGGGGAACGCCTCAAGGTTCTGTTGTCGATCTTATTGGACATTCACACACTGTGGTACGCCTCAAGGTTCTGTTGTCGATCTTATTGGACATTCACACAGTGGGGAACGCCTCAAGGTTCTGTTGTCGATCTTATTGGACATTCACACACTGTGGAACGCCTCAAGGTTCTGTTGTCGATCTTATTGGACATTCACACACTGTGGAACGCCTCAAGGTTCTGTTGTCGATCTTATTGGACATTCACACAGTGGGGAACGCCTCAAGGTTCTGTTGTCGATCATATTGGACATTTACACACGGTGGAACGCCTCAAGGTTCTGTTGTCGATCTTATTGGACATTCACACACTGTGGAACACCTCAAGGTTCTGTTGTCGATCTTATTGGACATTCACACAGATGGGAACGCCTCAAGGTTCTGTTTTCCATCTTATTGGACATTCACCATTGTGGAACGCCTCAAGGTTCTGATGTCGATCTTACTGGACATTCACACAGTGCGGAACGCCTCAAGGTTCTGTTGTCGATCTTATTGGACATTCACACAGTGGGGAACGCCTCAAGGTTCTGATGTCGATCTTATTGGACATTCACACAGTGCGGAACGCCTCAAGGTTCTGTTGTCGATCTTATTGGACATTCACACAGTGGGGAACGCCTCAAGGTTCTGTTGTCGATCATATTGGACTTTTACACACGGTGGAACGCCTCAAGGTTCTGTTGTCGATCTTATTGGACATTCACACACTGTGGAACACCTCAAGGTTCTGTTGTCGATCTTATTGGACATTCACACAGATGGGAACGCCTCAAGGTTCTGTTGTCCATCTTATTGGACATTCACCATTGTGGAACGCCTCAAGGTTCTGATGTCGATCTTACTGGACATTCACACAGTGCGGAACGCCTCAAGGTTCTGTTGTCGATGTTATTGGACATTCACACAGTGGGGAACGCCTCAAGGTTCTGATGTCGATCTTATTGGACATTCACACAGTGCGGAACGCCTCAAGGTTCTGTTGTCGATCTTATTGGACATTCACACAGTGGGGAACGCCTCAAGGTTCTGTTGTCGATCATATTGGACTTTTACACACGGTGGAACGCCTCAAGTTTCTGTTGTCGATCGTATTGGATATTCATAACTTGGAACACCCCAAGGTCCTGTTCCCGATTGTATTGTACATTCACACCCTGGAAAACACATCAAGGTTCCCTTCTCGATCGTATTGTACATTCACACACTGGAGAACACCTTAAAGTGCTGTTGTCGATGATATTGGCCATTCAAACACGTGGAACACTTCAAGGTTCTGTTCCCGATCGTATTGTACATTCACACTCTGGAGAACACATCAAGGTTTTGTTCTCGATCCTATTGGACTTTCACACGCTGGAGAACATCTCAAAGTTCTGTTGTCGATCATATTGGTATTGCACATACTGGAGACCACGCTATGGTCTGCTGTCGAAAATATTGGACATTTAAACCCTGGAGAACACTTCAAGGTTCTGTTTTCGATCATATTGTACATTTACACGCTGGGGAATACCTCAAAGTGTTGTTGTTGATCGAATGTGACATTCACACGCTGGGGAATACATCAAGGTTCTGTTGCCGATCGTATTGTACATTTACACGCTGGGGAACACCTTAAAGTGTTGTTGTCGATCATATTATACATTCATACGCTGTGGAACACCTCAAAGTTTTGTTGTCGATCATATCATACATACACACTAGGAAATTTTGTTGTCATATTTTCATGTTGTCAACATTTCATGTTGTCATATATCATACATACACACTATGTTATTTTGTTGATCATATTGGACATTTACACTCTAGAGAACACATCAAGGTTCTATTGACGATCAAATTGTACATTCACACTCTGGGGACAACTCTATGTTCTGTTGTCGATCATACAGGATATTCACACGCTGGCCAACACCTCAAGGAACTCACATTCGATCACATTCAACAGAGTACAGTACATGATGGACACACTTCTGAAAGTACTCTAGTCCAGGCTTTGGACCTACGAGACTCCAACGGTGGGGTGGGGGGTTAAAGAATACAACCTCCGACATCCGTCCAGTCAATTCCAATCCTAGGTCACATGTCACATATCAATTCCTGGTCTCATTCCAATTCCATCATAGTTATAAGACTTCTTTGAATACACTACTGCGTAGATTTTCTCTAATATTTATTTACTGTTGCTTGCCTTTACGGAATGTAGTGAAAAATTGAAGTTTAAAGTGTAAGTAGATCTAATAATGTCAATGTTTTAATATTTGCACATTTCATTACCAAACTGAGTTTCATTATTGATTTTATACACACAAAAATCCCGTCCAATGTTAAATTTTGAGTCTAGTGTAGTCTCATGTGAATGTAATGCAGTTTAAATCAGCTGTGGTTGCGGGCCTCACTAACTAATAAAATTATAGGCACAAATATTTCTATTAGATGTTATATCTATTTGTAGAAGTATATAATCAGGGGTTTTATAGCGTATGCTACTACCACCCACACAGACGATCTGAACGTTTGAAACCTCATTTAATAAGGGTCCGATTCTGGGGGGGGGGGTTAATTTGTGGAAAGTAACATTTAAATAAAAATTTAGAAGATTTAAAAGAAATTAGATCCTGATAAATTTAGATTTATGTAACAAGGATGTACAACTTTTGGGCATTTCCTCTCTGGTGCCCCAACATATGACGTAAGTTGTAACTACGTAATAAAAACAGGTGAGATAAAAATGCCTAATGTCACTTACACACCTTCAACTCGACGCTATCAGCCAGTTGAGAGTAAAAACAAATAAACACACGTCGACAAACATTGGTTTTCGTAACGCTGGTGATTCGACAAACCACCAGTAATACTTTTACAGCCACATTGTTAACAACGCTGACATTTTCTAGGATTATAGTTTGGTTAGAGGCAACCTGTTTTAGTAAGACTGGTGTATTATATGAAAAAAATCCATACGCTAAATAAAATAATTTAGTGGCTCTAGGGAGCAAAACAAGCAGTAGGAGCGTCACATAACACCTAGGGAACGTTTATTATTCCTATTACTAAAAACTTATATTCAAAAACTCACAATTAATTGTTCTACCTGCCAAATCATGATTGTATTAACAATAACAAATAAGTAGTAATTCCTTTTTATAATTTAAATTTTACTCGCGAGTTCAGATTATCCAGCAGATCAGAGCAAGGACTTAATTCAACGAGTGAAGCGCCGACCGTTGGAATTAAGGAAAATGCACTCAGCAATCTAAAGCCTCAGCCACTAACCCACCACATCATTAAAAAGTATCTGGAAATGTGTTCAAATCAACCAAGCATCACCTGACGTAAACATTGCTTGAGTGGGTTTGTAGTAGTGGTGCCAGTTAGTAGGCAACATCAACCAATCATGGCTAGAGATCACGTGACGTAAGCAGTGTTTGAGTGGGTATGTAGTGGTAGTGCCAGTTAGTAGGCAACATGAACCAAGCAAGGTTAGGGATCACGTGACGTAAGCAGTGTTTGAGTCGGTGTGTAGTGGTGGTGCCAGTTAGTAGGCAACATCAATCCAACATGGCTAGGGATCACCTGACGAAGGCAGTATTTGAGAGGGTGTGTAGTGGTGGTGCCAGTTAGTAGGCAACATCAACCAAGCATGGCTAGGGATCAGGTGACGTAAGCAGTGTTTGAGTCAGTGTGTAGTGGTGGTGCCAGTTAGTAGACAACATCAATCCAGCATGGCTATGGATCACCTGACGAAGGCAGTATTTGAGAGGGTGTGTAGTGGTGGTGCCAGTTAGTAGGCAACATCAACCAAGCATGGCTAGGGATCAGGTGACGTAAGCAGTGTTTGAGTCAGTGTGTAGTGGTGGTGCCAGTTAGTAGGCAACATCAATCCAGCATGGCTAGGGATCACCTGACGAAGGCAGTATTTGAGAGGGTGTGTAGTGGTGGTGCCAGTTAGTAGGCAACATCAACCAAGCATGGCTAGGGATCAGGTGACGTAAGCAGTGTTTGAGTCAGTGTGTAGTGGTGGTGCCAGTTAGTAGGCAACATCAATCCAGCATGGCTAGGGATCACCTGACGAAGGCAGTATTTGAGAGGGTGTGTAGTGGTGGTGCCAGTTAGTAGGCAACATCAACCAAGCATGGCTAGGGATCAGGTGACGTAAGCAGTGTTTGAGTCAGTGTGTAGTGGTGGTGCCAGTTAGTAGGCAACATCAATCCAGCATGGCTAGGGATCACCTGACGAAGGCAGTATTTGAGAGGGTGTGTAGTGGTGGTGCCAGTTAGTAGGCAACATTAACCAAGCATGGCTAGGGATCAGGTGACGTAAGCAGTGTTTGAGTCAGTGTGTAGTGGTGGTGCCAGTTAGTAGGCAACATCAATCCAGCATGGCTAGGGATCACCTGACGAAGGCAGTATTTGAGAGGGTGTGTAGTGGTGGTGCCAGTTAGTAGGCAACATTAACCAAGAATGGCTAGGGATCACGTGACGTAAACAGTGTTTGAAAGGTTGTGTAGTAGTGGTGCCAGTTAGTAGAGCAAACATCACATAGTTACACGTGGCCGGCAGGACGTGACCCTCGCCAGTTCAGTCCTTATCTCCCAGGAGCCTGTAGTACTTGTCTTGGCCAACTAGATGACACATCTGCCAAGAAGTGAAAGTTCTGTTTACATATTGTACAGTCAAGCAAGAATGTTAACCTTTATTTAACATTGGGTATTGTTTATTATTAGTAAATTAGTTTTTATGTCTTCGTAATAAAAAAGATATATCTTACGATTGTGATTGTTCTTGGAAGATTAATATTTAAACATGTTAAACACTAAATACATTACTTTAATTCGTCACTGTTTTAAAATATATTTAGAACTATAAATAAAGATCGTGTTATGTATTGGAAATAAAGGTGTGTATATTTTCCGTTAATTCACTAACACTACTTTTTTTTCCGTTAACTCACTACCACTTGATAAAAATTCAATTGCTCTAAAAACTGTTCCCCACTCATTTTTACGTCCACTGTGTTGTTTCTTTCTCCGCTGGGAATCCGATATCACATGCCTTATCTTATCACTTTCCAAGAACTTACACATTGAGAACGCATCCCGCGGTAAGTCAATCGTTGGATTTACCAGTTTGTGATACACTTTAGTAGCCAACTAACATAACCTAACTTGACCTGACCTAACTTAACCTGACCTAACCTAACCGTGATTACAATAAATAGTGGAATTGAAGTAACCGAAAAAGTAGTGGTAGTGAATCAACGGAAGAGGTCCAAATGTGTAATTTTTAAAATTTACTTTTATACTTTTATGCAAATTAAATTAACTTAATGTTGCATTATGTTTATCCATACATATTTATCATTAAAAGTTTACGTGAATTCTAACGCCGTTTTCTGTTTATTGAGAAGATCAACAATAGATTACAAAAATAGAATTATTTTTAGGATTCAAAGATTCTAAAATAGGATTCAAAGACGTTCTTGACCAACATTATATCTTCAGAACTAACCTTAGACCTGTAGTGTTAAAATAGTGCATAGTTTTGAAAATGTTTACGTGTTACGTGTTCATCAACCAATGTTCTTACGTCAGTTACATATCAGGTCATACTGACCTGTTAAGGCTATTTTTAAACACAAGAGGTTACTGGTGGTTCGAAAAACGGAAATCTTGATCGCACTAAATAGACTTTCGGCAAAAGTAAAAGGCGTGGGAAGCAAGTAATAAAGTAATTGTTGTGAAGCCTAAGCGCGCGGGCACACGTACGCCTCAGTTTAGAATAGCGTCTTGTTAGCGCCGCTCTAGTTTATTAGCATGTCACTAGTGTCGGGAGACCCTGCTGGGAGCGCCACTGTCGTTGACTGTTGCCGCCCAATTACGCCGCCATCTTGATAACGTTCACTCGGTACCGACGATTTACTGGCTCTTGTTAGGTTATACTATACACGATGATGATATAAACCTAGCCTCGCCACCGGTTTATCACTTTGGCGATGGGTCTGACCATTGTTTAGTGATGCTATAAGTTTACTGTGTTATTAGGCCACTTCTGAGGTAACCTGTGGAGTAAGTTTCAGTGCTGAAGGCAAGACATCATTCTGGTAGAGGCTGAGTGGAAGGATTTATTCATAACTTCGTATGAACAATCTGAAATTATGTCGCTTATAAAACCTTAATGTCTTTTATTGAAATTTTGAGAGTGATTGATTTGGGTAACGTATTAGTGTTTATCTCTCATAAGCATGCTAATTTTGTTTGTTAGAATCTCAACACTTACACTCATATTTTATAATATAACTTTAAGGGGGAGGGGAAACCGAGGTCTATGAAGTTGAATATCTCTCTGACCCTAATTATTGCAATATGTTGATACAAGTACTCAACTTCTAGGTGAACAAGCTCCTTACCACTAAAGTAATAATTTAAAACCATTCAGTCATAGGACAGTTATGAGTGGAGAACTAATTAGGCATCACCACTCATACTCATTTCTTGCAATCATTTCACCATTACCCAGGAACTACTGGACATAAAACGTTCATATTGGTTTAAGAACACTTAGTGTATCAAGTTCTTTCGTGTACTTCTTTAATCACTCTAATGAGCTGTGTCTGAAGAAAGTTATGACTAAACAACCAATTTGGCATCACCACTCATACTCATTTTTCTCCCACTCCATTTCTCAGTAACTTGACGTTTATGAGGATTGAGATCGAGGGAATCCAGGGAATGGAGCCGCTAAGTCTATTACCCCAAGCCTCCTTCTGAACTTGGCCGAAGTGACGTATACTTCGTTACTTTGTAATGTACAGATGTATAACAAAATATTGTTTAAAGTTTAAATATTCTTTACAATGTAATAATTTCTAATGAGGTCTAGCAAAAGCTTATTTATAGTTTTTCATCAAATGTTAGTTACTAATATGCATTCAACACTATGTGTTAGTTAAATTACAAATAAGAAAAACGTTATAAAGGAAAGTGAATTCTTTAACATTCTACTCAGGTCTGAAGATGGTTAACGGTGTACCAACAAATATGTACTTTATTTTTTTTATCATATTTTATTAATTTTCTTTTTTAATTTTTTTTTTTAGTTTCATGTGTTTGTAAATTTTAACTTTCAAAGCAAATGACTTTTTTTATATGTCTACCCTTACCGGTACAACTATATATGATATTCATGATAACTACAGAACATAAAATACTCCACCTTAATTCTATCTCATTAACATTTAGATCGCATTAGTGTTTATGCATATTTTGCACTTAAACGCTACAAGATTTATTAAAATTAAATCACTTACATATTACGTACTCGCACATATAAATTTTACAAATGCACACTATATGCAGCTGAGGTATTTATAAATATGACTGGCAAAAAAGAGTGAAGATCGTGTTCTCCTTGAAGTAATAGAGGAACCAACCTCGGTTATGAGCGGTGTCTGATGGGGTCATGGTCCTGCCAGAGGGCACAGGGACTGTCACGTCATTCCACAGGATTACGAGGGTGTCCCAAACTGTATGATGGTAGGGAATTTAAGCATGATGTATTTTTGGGATCTTTTCCGTTAATTTTTTTCCATTTCTTCACTGCCACTACTTTTTTATTGCAAATACAGTTAGGTTAGGTTATGTTTTGTTAGGTTGGATTTAGGTAAAGTTGATCACAAACTGATAAATCCAACGATTGACTTACCGCCGAATGCGCTCTCCGTGTGTAAGTTCTTGGAAAGCGATAAGGCCAGCGATATCGGACTCCTAGCTGATAAGGAATGTCAAAGTGGACGGATAAATGAGTGGATAACAGTTTTTAGAGCAATAGAATATTTACCAAGCGGTAGTAAATTAATGGAAAAGATCCCACATTCGGTTTCTGCAGTTTTAAATGCAGTATTTCCCCTTGGCTGAAGAGCATTTTCGTACAACTTTGGAATTTTTACGACTCATTCATTTGAAATTTTTCTCCAGGAACTATCATAATTTGACGACAGTGTAATTATTGAAATTCTAGTCATAAAACTTAAATGTCATCAAAAGTAGGTTGAGATTACTGTGTTAATTCATGAAAATTAATTCATTTATTGAGTGACACGTTTAATTGAGTAAGAATACATAAGTATTAAATAAAACTTTAATAATAAGAGCACATATTTTCTGCGACACAAATGGTAAAACACATACCTAACAAAAAAATGCCAATGTTTAAGGCTACAAATATATCGTTACAAGTTACTTATCAATTTTAAATTGAAATAATGACGCTATTGAAAAGTAATACCATAGCTAACAAAACATATTAATTAATTTAAAATACTTGCAAGACATGTTTCGACAGTAACATTTCAATTTGTTGTAACTTGAAGGGGAAACCAACACTAATAACCCTTATTTCGTGTATTAAGACTTGATGTATTGAAATTACCATTGTATATAACGCAAAAATAATATTTATATCCTAAACTAGTCATTTAACATTATTTAAAAGTTAAATAAATGTTTCATCACATTCTGTAAGATAAAATACTTTAGAAAAGCTAATGACATGAAATAACTATCAAAACTTTGTGTGATAGAATTTTGTCACGGATCGCGTCACATATTATAAACGCCACCCCTCACTCTTCGTGCGGGGTGCGGCAGGTCACTTTCGGTTGCTCGATCAAGAGTGATTTCACACACAACATGTTACCCTCCCCTCTCTCTCCCATACTGTCCCAGCCTGCCACACCCCGAAAATTGTACAGAAATACATAACTCGCTCATTTATAGTAAACTCTAGCAAGAAGTTTTTATAAAGTGATCAACTCTTTTAGCCAAAGATAATTATACAAACTGCAACTCCAAACTTGTACAGATATCATTTATAAAAAAATAATTGGTTGTAATTTAAAAAATATATTTTTTTAGTTTTACTTTACAGTAGTCTACCTTTTTAGGTAGCCTTATATCAATAATCTTTTTTATTTTCGAT
Source organism: Stictocephala bisonia (assembly GCA_035578905.1). Taxonomy (NCBI): domain Eukaryota; kingdom Metazoa; phylum Arthropoda; class Insecta; order Hemiptera; family Membracidae; genus Stictocephala; species Stictocephala bisonia. The sequence goes on from JAQJVL010000189.1 coordinate 600,520, forward strand.
CAAAATATGTATTACTAATAGGGCGACTACACTTTTAATTTTGAAATTTCCAAAAATAATGTTTGATCAAACTTGCTAAATGAAGATAGTGATATTCGGTTAGTGTTATTAACCATTTATCTGTAACTTACAAACATTTATCTATTAAGGGTGACGAAAACTGATGATAGTTTCGAAAAAAAATATCATTATTTAATATTATAGTCATTATTAAAACCTGAAAAAGTAATAATTGAAACCAGTTACATGAGATTATGTAATACAGGTTGGAAAGTTTAATTAAATTCAGTGGTTACTGTAGGCCTACGATAATCAAATACATAAAAACTATTCTATTGCTCTAAAAACTGTTCCCCAAGCATTTTTACGTCCACTGTGGTATTCCTTATCCGTTAGGAATCCGATATCGCTGGCCTTATATTATCGCTTTACAAGAACATACACACGGAAAGCGCATTCAGCGGTAAGTCAATCATTGGATTTACCATTTTGTGATCAACTTTAGTAGCCACTTAACCTAACCTAACCGTAATCGTGATAAAAAAGTAGTGGTAGTGAAGTAAGTAATGGAAAAGGTCCTATACTTTTTTTATATGATATACAAATCATGGAAAAAATTATGAAGGGGGCCGTTCCACTTCAAAAAAAACTTCACGAACATGGTATTCTATTTCAAGGATTCGGTTTGTGATCGTATCCCAACACCTGAAGTGTCATTGTCATAAGTGACCATACTTTTTTTTAAAGTGGATTATAAAAATCATAAAATCAACGTATGGTCCTCCAGACTATCCAGTCTAATAATCACACAATGTTCACCATAGCTCATTAAAATTATAAACACGAAAAGTACAGTTGAAGTGGAAAAGCATGGTTTAGTCTACTGATATATAAAAAGTAGGCCTATGTCTATTGTTGGGTTATCGAATTTCCAGTGATGGTTTAACAGTCTGGGAAAAAAATAAAAAACCTTTAAAAATAAAAAGTGTCACAATCCTTGCAGACTATTTGTAGATGATCGCTGCTCATAGTAGCATAGCTGTGTTACATTTTTCATTCCTTCAATTGAGGAACCCTCATAAAAAGTACTAAATAATTACATATTTACATAAACAGCTGTGTGATATCAGCAAGAATCACAGTTTAACGAACAGCTGTATGGCGTGGCCGAGCGGCGTTACCGCCTTGATTATCGACTGGCGATATCCTGATCTACAGTACGGTTGCAGGTTGCGGAGAAAACTGTCCACTAACATGTATTAAGGCACTTCAAGCATTACAATATATTTTTAGCTAACTTATTTGTTATTTACTAGTAAACATCGACGAGTGTAACTAATGTGATATAAAAACAAATTTTTTATTTTTCGATATCGCGTAGGTTATTTAGCTTACTTCCAGCTGATTAGGCCTAAATGTTTGAAAATACTCTAAACATTTTCCAGATCATTTTAATGATCATTAAGACAAATCATTTAATGATTTATTTCATCCTGTTAAATTACAATGATTATTAGTGATACAGTTTTACTTTTTTTCATTTTGTATTTTGTCTAGTTTTTAATTTTTGTTTTTTTTATACCTACTTTTACTTACTGAATTTAATTTTCTCTTTTTTCTGAGAAAGATGAAGATCAAATTATTACCATCCCGGCCAAATTCCTCTACCAAATGCAACTAAAATTCGAATTTGTGATCCCCTATTAGGCTGAGTATGTGACATGACCAAAAAATTACGGATAATTTACTCTAAATTCAGAAATTAAATTTACTTTCAAATAACAGAATCTAATTTGGTGTGTTTAAATCTTGTTGTTACCAAAACTCTCGCTGTTTGTACTATTTATACGATCTTTCATGAGGTTTGAAGGCTAAACAACTCAAAGATTTACTTAATCATGATCAGTAATGGCAGTAATCCTATTAGTAATAATAATAAAACAAACATAATGGTTATTTACAAAGACTTGGTTGTTTTAGCACTTTTCCTTCCTTTACTTTGATGTATGGACATAATAAATATCAAGTCTCGCCAATTCATTGCTTCCATCACTGTCTCCCACATGAGGAACGCCTCAAGGTGCAGTCACTTACCGTGTGACAGCGCAGTCTGGTGACGCCGGCAGTAACTGCACCAACCGGCCAATGGGAGAGCTCTGTGTGACTACCTCGGCCTCTGATTGGTCACAACTGGGTCACTTGCAGATAGTAATTACATGGAAATTACACGTACAGACCTACACCTCACTGTACACGCTGGACAGGCGCCAGGACTGGTGGCCACTACGCACTTACACCTAGGGAAATGACTTCATCCTTTAATTGAAAACGATATTTCAAAATAAACTCATTGCGTAACATTTTTTAATAGTTTACTGTCTGAAAAACGATATCATTTTTACAATTACGTTGGACCTATAAATACCCGGTGAACAGAACTACGTGTTACTACATAAGTTAGGGTATTCTTGAAGCATTTAAAAACAATTATATGTTTAAAGTTTTCTTTAAGCAATTCGTTTAATATAACTCTTTCCAAGTCTTTGGAAAAAGTTGACAGTAAATAAATTGGTCGATAGTTGATCAGTGTTATATTATTTTAATATGCGATGTTTTTCAATCGCATCTATTGCACTAGTAGGCTAATGACCATAGACTGATTTTCCACTTATAGGAGAAATAACTCTTGGATTTCAATAACAATATTAAATTTATAACGTAGCCTTAGTTTAAATAAGGATTTCACTGATAATTGCAGACTCTATTTTACTACACCTGCAATCTTAGCTTTCCAAATTAACGAAGGGAAAGTATTTTCAATATTTCAAACCATAAGTTCTTACCTAAAGTTGCTAAAGTTGACTCAAGTTGTTAAACATCTCCGTATTGTTTTATATTCCTCCATTTTTTTCAATATTCTAATCCACTTTTTCTGTTTGATATGTTCTTTTAACATCTAATATCACGCTTTTGTTTTCCTTTGACTTGTATCATCGCATAAATATGTTTTGAGATTGAACTTATTAAACAGAGACTAAAGGAACAGAGGTCACATCCAATAGTGCGCTAAATGTGTGTTATTTCTCCAGTTTGCCATGGGAATGCCAGGGTCAGCACTTGATCAGTCCCTTCCTATATTCCTCCAAATCCTCAAATATAAACATAATTATTATTAGTACAGATACATATAAATGTACTTTATTGTAAATGTGCTACTGAGGTGTTCGCTGCGACCTCTGTATCTTTTTCTCTGTGGCTTAATATTATTTTTAATTAGACCTTACCCTGGACCTAACGTTTTCTCTCCATCCCCGTACATTCTCTCTCACTCAAACAAAGGGGCGTGTAAAACAAAGCAGATTTTTAAGTGCCGAGAAACACATATAGGCCTTCTCGCCGTCAATGAGCGCGTTTTACGGTGTGGTAAAATCTCGATTGGGCAGTTAACAAGTGGGCATGTAGGAGTAAAAATCACGTTACCAGAGCAGGTAATTAACTGGTTATTAAGATAAGAACCGGGCCGGTAATTGGTTATTTCGAGAACTTAATAAACAGGGTGTTAACATTGCAGCGCCGAGACAGGCGCTGCACATCTGTGTTACCAATCGCAGCATTAAGGCCGCCACAGTTAATCACAGCTGTAGCTATTACACTATAATAAATCCACCGCAGTGTTGCCAACTGAGCAGATTAATGCGACAACATGTTGCATTATGTCTCATTCACCTGATGAATACATAAATACACACGCCGCCTGCAGAGCTAAGGTAATTTATGTTGGCAGGCCTGCCGGCCTCACAGCAAGAGGTAAGCGTTTCTTTGGCAAATATTAATTAGTTATTTTAATTTTTCGAATAGTGATTTGTATCTGCGGCTAGCTTCTAGAAGGAAGCAAGAGGTTAAAGGTTGCGGTACCTGAAAACGTCTCTTGCGTAATTTTGAACCCTGCTGGGTTGTTTGGTGTCTATATTTACCTATTTCAAATATTGAACACAGGTTGTTACTAAATAAATTTTACTGGATTATAATTTTTTTCTGCAGAGTATATTCTCTATGATGTTATTCTTCTAAACGAAATAACATTCACGTTCGTGTAAACCAACTTCGCTGCATATTTAGAATACATTTCGTGAGGAATGTGTTTTAATTGCTCATAGATTTAGTAATCTCAGGATTACAATCCACGTTTAGAACTTTGTTCGGATATGACATCTTTATTTTACTACAAATATAAGCATCTTTTCTGTTTTTCTTTTAAAACTAGACTCATTAAATATATTTACCAAGTATAATAAATGTAAAATACTTCGAATAAAATGAGTAAACAAATAATATTAAAATCACAGTCCATTTGTTTCTGCGCTCACTTAGGAAACTATCTTAGTTTCAAGTTGCTTTTACTTGTGTATAGATTACTTTTAATTTCTCGTCTAATAAGGAAGTATCCATTCAGTTTATGGTTATTTAGTACATGATACTACATTAGGCTAAAAAACATTGCATGTTAACATTATATTTCATTGATCAACTATCGACCAATTTCGTTGCTGTTAACTTTCTCCAAAGATTTAGAAAGAGTTTTAAGAGACTTTCCACTTAACATTGTAGTTTCATTTCTTCCAAAAGCTATTTACCATGGAAAACAGTAAGCCATGGAATTATTTTTCAATTTCACCAAGGACATTATAGTTCAGGTTCTGCAAAAAAGTGATGATTTTAAAGGGTATGAAGAGTTGCACAATTCGTAGCTTTATAAAATAATAAGTATCAGTTACCTCACGGGATGTAATTAAACTGCATCATCAAATGCATAAGGGGTTAAAAACAGTGTTCACTAAGGGACAGTCTGTCTGCCATTTAACCCCAACTGTAATATGGATTGGATACATAGAAATGGAGGAAAGATGTTATGTTAAGTTTTTTATGATAAATATTGTATACTTTATTCTAAATTGTAAAATTAGTAAAATTGTATAATCTAATAAATATATTTTATTTCTGAAATTTTCCAAGTTACTTTAGATATGATGTATGACCTACCTACTCTCTGCATAACATGATAGTCTATTTCGTGTCATTTACTAAATTTACTAAACTTAAATCACTAAATCCATCTTTTATGGATTTAAGTATTTCAAAATTAAATTAGTTTAAGTAGGATTGAAGGACTTAAAGTGAATAGAATATAAGTATTTTTAAAACTAAAACATACATAAAAATGTATTAAGCCTACACGTTCAATTACTACCTAAATTAAGATTTAATTCTTCCTCTAGTTTGAAGATTGTAAACGTGGTTTTCAAAAATGTATCACTATACTGTTTGTATGTTGAACTTTCTGTTCTTATATTGTAATAGATTTTTGCTGTGGGACGAACAATTGCTTTTTATTCCTACACACATTTAGGGACTGTTTTATGAGATACTAATTCTTCATTTATTTGGGGAACAAACTTTATTGTTCCTATTTTAGTATAGAAGCTAATATTTATTACTTTTGTTTCACTTTTAAACTGAAACACTGTATTTATAAATTGAACCGTTGAAAACCTAACTTATACAGTTTCATAAATTATGCTTTGTATCTTTGATTTTTTTTATTTTAACATCCCGACAGTGTTGATCGCAAAGATAACTCCAGCGCCGTGCTAGATCCTATCGCTGCGTGTTGGTCGTGTAGTCGGCAGGGCGGAGGCCTGAGCGAAGGCGGCGACACGGCCCCTGACATCTCTTTCCAGACTTGAGCAAATTCGAAACGTCTTCTATGAGTTTGACGTGGGTTTGTAGTCCACTGAGAAACACATAAAGTTATCCCTTGAGAGTCGTCAACAGCATATTGCAGTTACCCAGATATATGTTGGAATCCTTACTTTCCTCACAAAGGAGTAAGAAATAGAGGTCGCTTTTTACGGCTGAAGCTAACGCCTAAGTAGAAGTTACTCTAAGATTTCAACTAGCATACACCTTTATACATCTGTAGTATAAAGGGGTGGATGGACAATGTGCTGGCCTTGCCACCCGCATGCAAACTGGGGAAATTACTACTCGACACACTTTTAGCAACCTCTGTTCTAACAATTTTAGATGACAATAGTTGAAGCAAATGTTCCCAAATCATACTAAAGGGCCTGACGTGGTTGGCCTTCTTTGGTGTACTCTCTTTAAGACCAATTTTAAACGGTTATGCTGCTGTGTTATGTGTTTTTCCGACAAAATTATGTTTCATATGTAATGTTGTTGGCATTTTAATTGGGAATGCTGATTTCTTAGTGTATTTTAATTTTCACTATAATATATGTGAAACACGGAGTTAACACTGTTCCAATTTCCTAAATTAGTTGAAATGAAAACATGATCAAATTGGAAAAGCTCAAAAGTAATGAAATTAAGCATTTATTCAATAATTGGTCAAAATTTAATAATTAACATCAGCTATTGAAATTGCCTTTAAAGCAATAACAGCGAAGCTATGGTTTTATTTGTTTTGAAAAAAAAAATTTAAATTGGTCTTTAGTTGAGTAGATTCGTGATAGCTGAAAACTGTCGAAAGTTACTAGTATTTTTAGACACTCCTGCTTCCCTTACCTAAAATACGTTAATCGTAACACTAATTTTATATAATATATATTCCAAATAAATAATAAAAGATCTTCCAGTAACTAAAGCTGTGATAACGTGTGCTACACAACTAACTCCTACCCGACTAGACCTACAGGAAACCTTGAGAAATCATCTCTAAGCATTTACAGCATCTTAGCAGAACTATGATTTTCAGCTGGTACTTGTGTAAAAAACCTAGGTCATATCCAAGAAAGGATAACTGGTAGTCCTGCCGAGTGGGCAGCTCTGTCAAACCACTTCTAAATCCAATTAATTCGATCTGCATAGTGCTGCTCATCTGGAATTAGTCGGAAGAATTATGCTTCACTCCACGCATTGACCAAAACAGTTCTGGTTGTAAATGTAAACCGCTGCGATGTTTTATTTGTTAAAAAGGAGTAGAACCATCATCCACCCAACCAACAAAAACATGTGACTAATTCCAAAAATTAACTGAATAAAAATCGTTAAGTTATTGTACTAAGATCTTATGTTACAATCGGAAAGGTTATATTATTTACTTTTTAATATCTTTAAAATACAGTGTTTTAATTGTACAGTTTTTCCTCATTCTATCTACGCCAGAGGAATTTTGTATGCCTACTGTCAGTATCAATGTTGTTAAGGGACAACGGTCCAAACCCATCAACTGGATCTCCCGTAATTTCAAACCTTGGCCTTTTGCATATGAAGCAAAAAACAAACTTCTCAACTCCTCAATCTAAAAACAAACACTTCAAAATCAAACTTATACGTTTTTCCTTACGTCCTTGTGGCCTAGAAAGAAGCCCCAATGTGATGTTGGAAGACACTATGCTAGAAGAAGTTCACACGTTGAAATTCCTTGGAATACACCTGGATCAAAGGTTGACATGGAATATCCTACTGAGGAGGTGTGCGGTAAATTAACATCAGGCATATTTGTTTTGAGGTCTTTAGCCAGATACTGCCCTATTCAGGTCCTGTTTATGGCGTATTATGGCTTGATATACCCTCACTTAGCTTATGGGTAGTGTTATGGGGATTCTGTACGAACAATCAATTTCTCAAATTGTTCAGGCTACAGAAAAAGGCAATATGAATAATCACAAAAGTCAACTTCAGAGACTCTTGCAAACCAATTTTTAAAAATGTGAAGATCTTAACGTTACCCTGCCTCTACATTCTCGAAACAACAACTTTTTCATCTCTAAATGCTCCTTGACTCAGGGGCGAGACATACACGAATATAACACAAGAGGCAGTGACAACTACAGGACTGGGAGACACAGAACACTAACGTTTGAGCACTTGCCCTCAGAAGCAAGTGTTCATCTTTACAACAGACTGCCCAATTCTATGAAAATCACCACAAATCCGAAAGTCTTCAGAACTCATCTTAAAGGCTTTTTAGCCTGTCATGCATTTTATGCTGTGGACGAGTTTTTGTCGAACAACTGGGAGACCGTATAGTTGGTAAGCTGACACCGATGCTGGAAGTGGGATTAATTGGAAGAGTGAATGTTTTCTAAATCTGTATGTATGACTGACTTTTGTAGAGTGATCGATGACAAAATTATAGTTATTTTAAAACCATTCTGACTTTTGCAATGCATTTATATATGTACTTACTGCAATAAAAACTGATTTGATTAGATTTGAACCGGAAGTGCTCATCACTAGACTAGCAAGAGGCCTAATGTTATATACTCAATTATTCGATACATAGTCTATCTATATCGATGGCTCATCAGTGGTATCGCCGAGTCTTCCTAATCGAACAACTCAGATTCTAGTTACGACTCCTTCAAATCCACCCATTCTCAAATCATCATCAAGAGATAGATGCTTCTTTTCTTAATGGCCTTAACCACTCTTGTCAATCGTCTTGGGTACAAGCGTTACGATAATTGACATTTTGCAGGTTGTATCTGACGATTTTAAGCCAAATTACTTATATATAAGTACTGGAAAAACTAGTTTGAAAATATTCAGCTTGTAATAACCATGCATAATCAGGCCTCTTATAGACCCTTACTACCACACCCCCAAGAAGATAGGACTGTTCACATTTCCTTCTGGCTACCCTTAATTAGCGAACAAGTGGATGTTCCACCACCCTTCGGCAACTTTGTTCTTTTCAAATAAGATCTTATTTGTCATAATATTTTCATAATCTACTTCATAATCATAATCTATGAGAAAATAAGTCCAAAGACGAAAGGAATGTGATACAAACTAACAAATATAACTGTTTATGTCAGTTTACACAATAATTGCTTATTTTTATATTTGTTAGTTTATGTCGTATCCCATTCGTGTTTGGGCTCATTTTTCTCATAATTTTAAAAATGCCTCATTTGAAAAGCTCAAAGTTGCCAAAGTGTATTGTAAAGTCCACTTGTTTGCTAATAGGGGTGGTAGCAAGGGTCTATAATCCGCTAGCGTCCACAGCTGATGGAATAGACTATAGCTAGCTCTTTTTTCTCATATTCAGAGATCGGGTTCAAAAACGTTTGTACTCTAAGTAAAAATGCAGTGGCTTGTACTTAAAAAAAAGAGAGAGACTAAGGTAGATACCATATGGTATCTAAGATTTTCAATTGATAAATACTGTTTAAGCGAATGCACCACATTCTGCGTATTCCTACCAACAAATTCCAGATGGACAGCACTATACGCATCCAAATCGGTGGATTTAAAAGCGGTTTTACAGAGCTGGGCCACTAGTTATCCTTTCTTCGGTCTGGCCGAGTCTATAATTACGCGGCCTCAGATGGAATCGGAGAGAGGTCGCAGAAATTGAGGAGCCCACGCTCTCATTAGGCCAGATGATATCGCGGCAACAGTAAACATAACAGCAGATTGATTACAGTGATAAGGGCCTTGCTCTTGGCAACTCGATGGCGCCGTGGACCCATGTAATACACACTGTAATCGTTTAGTTCTGACACCCACTCGACGGTAGCACAGTCCGTAGTAGAGGGAAGGGGAGGTGAGGGGAAACCGCAAGTTTGTAGGCCACCTAGACAGTGTTTTACTTGTAGGCATACCATTTTTACGTATTCAAACTATTCACGTTTATTCACGAACACTTTTATACCTTACATTGCATCATTCTGAAACGTGAAATGGACTGAATCTATCTCAATTCGTCGCGATTAATGTAGGAAGCATTATGTTTTGGATACTACTAATACTAATTTTGGAAAATGACCACGTTTAGTAATAATAACCATAATTACAGGTTGTTTACGTTTCTGAGTCAGTTCAACTTAAACGAATCTCGTGACAATTGTAGTGGCTGTGATCTTTTTAAGGCTGTAACGTACTGAAGGTTTTTGTCCTTGAAGGAAGGAACAAAGTTGTTTCCTGAATAAGGCATCTGATGATTTCTAAGATCCTTGGATATTACCGTTGTATTACTAAACAGTAAAGCACATAGGGCCTAATCAAAATCTAGAGAAAATCCAGACAAATAAAGGTATTACAACTGAATGATTACGTTGATAAATGATTCCTACAAAAACATATTTAAGTGTTCTTTTGTGCTTACCGAGGATTTCTTAGAAGATGCATTTTTGCCTTGCCAAATGTTTTTTAAGGACCTGGCTGGACTCATAATATATTTTTTTTGTAATTACAGTGTAATATTTTATTCAGTTATAGTAAGCCGCCTGTACTGGTAAAAGCGGCTTACTTATAACAGCTTATATTCCAAACAGATATATGTATTTGTATTTTATGTTTTTATATATAGAATAAATTTATTATTCAAATAGTTTCAAAGAAAGTACAGCAATATACTGGATTGGTTATAAATAGTTGGACCCTCGCTAAAAACTACCATGTTTTTTTTTTTTAAACAGAAAAAATGAGACTTCGTCGAAATGATGAGCTTCAAGTTCAAACTGAGTTTTAGGAACGAGAGTAAACGTAGTTTATTACTATTACTAGTATAATAGTATTGTCCGTGGGGAAATTTGAAGACTACAGAGAACAATCGTGTACGAAAAAGTTTAATGGATTGATAAATGTTCCACGTGACGTCAACAGAAAATATCTTTGGTCTCATAAAAGATGTAATAAAACTCATCAAAACGTTTTCCTAGCTATTCAACAAATAAAATACAGTAATAATGTATAGAATTACTACTAGTAAATCCTAATTAATGAATATAATTACATGCTTTTAAGTTAAAAAAACACTAGTCAATCTCATTAGTTGATGTAAGAATCAAAATATTTCAAGTACTTATTGGCACGCTTGATTCCATAATATAAAAAAAATGTTGTTGAAGCAGAATTATCATGGTTTTGTAAACAAACATTGTGTTTATCAACGTGTCGTATTTTAAAGTAATTTAATAAAAATAATACAGTACAAGTGAACGTTACACAAAACTAATATATTACAATATAGGAACAAAATGCACAAATATATTACTATATAAATACAAAATGTACAAATACTATGGTGATTTAAAAAATTTTGTGAATCCCTTTTGTCTGAGGAAGGTAAAAGTGATTTGCCGATATCACCATAGTATTTGTGAATTTTGTACTTATATTGTAATATACTTGTGCATGTTGTGCTTGTATTTTGCTATATTTGTGCATTTTGTACTTGTATTGTAGTATATTTGTACATTTTTTATTCATATTGTAATATATTTGTGTTGTGTGACATTCACTTGTACTGTATTATATTTGTGGATTTTGTGCTTGTATTTTGATATATTTATGCATTTTGCGCTTGTATTGTAGTACAATTGTACATGTTGTTCTTATATTTTTGTTTTGTGACGTTAACTTGTACAGTATATGTACAAAACATCCAACACGCATGGTGCTAACTAAAAAAACTATTTGAAAAACAGTAATAAGCAAGTAATATAATTGAAGAATATTAAAAAGAAGAACCACAATAGATCCGAAATCATGGTCAAGTTACCCTACACACTACACATGTTATTTTTTAGCATTTACTGGTGCAAAATGTGAAAATTGAAACGAACACTTGCAACAGATAAGATTAGTTATAAACAGAAATTATATAAATTATAAGTTTACCATTTATATTTCACTAGCACGGTAATTTATAATATCACAACCAATACTTCTTATAAAGGGGTGTTTTTTTTACGAAATAAATGTATTTTTATTTTATTTTCGTTGTGTTAACTGCCCTTCCATATTCATATATAACACCAGCCAGTGTGGTTGGGAAAACCCCCCCCCCCCAACTGGATTCTCACATATGAGTGGTTGAACCCTCCCTAGTATTGTGAGGCTTAACTTCATGATCGCATGAAATGTTAACCCTACTTCTGGCAGCCCATTTTTCCTATACTGGCAGGCTGTTTTTGGGCGTCGCGCAAGGGTTTTGTAATTAATTTATAAAAATTATATTCATTATAGTTTTTAGGCAATGTTATATATATTTATATTCAGAAAGAAATGGTTTATAATAATATGTAATAAAAGTTTTAATATTCTAACTCTTTTATTTTTATTTTTTTTTTAATTCAAAAAATATAAATTTTCAAATAAAAAAAAGGGTGGGACCGTACCTATAAATCAGAGTTATTGTAATATTTTCTAGCTTTCAAGATAGCCTAGAGACTTTAAATTTTATCTAGTTTTAAAATATATATACATTATATGGGATAATGAGAACTAAAATAAATTTATTCTATAAAACATAAACATATATACCAATGCTCATTTTTAGGTGTCGCGATGGTATAAATTCAAAAATTTTTTATAATAATGTATTATATGATAAATACACAAATATATATATTTTTATTTTCACAAACATATGAGCAGCACTAATATGCTACTGAAACAATTATATTATGTATATAAAATTATGTATTTATTTATATGTAGAAATATAAATTTTCCAAAATAAAAATTTGCAAAACTAATCGATGTATAATTGTTTTATACTAAAATTATATTCAGTTTATCAGAAAACAATTATTTATCTTCACAAAACAGATTTCAAAAGAACAAACCAAGTAAAAATAACAATAAACACAAATAACCAACAAAACATTCAGATACAGTGTTGTTGTTGTCAAATACAGCTGACGTGAATTATAGCCTATTGTGTTCGGTTCAATTCCAATATTCCGCTATCGTAAATATAGCAACAAATGATGTCTACAGACAGGCCATTTCATTACGATTGCAAAGACATCAAATATAAACCGATAAGTATGATAGACGATTTATTAGAATCGTATTAGTACGGGTGTGTCCAGGTGACCGCTAGCGGTCACTTGCCATTTATACGTGGTCTGCAGGTGACCGCTAGCGGTCACTTGCCAGAAGTAGGGTTAAGAAGGAAGATTCAAATTTAAAAAGTTACAAGTTGGATACTTACTCGTAAATCATTACTATAACTATACCGAACAGATTGATATCTGCGTGTTATATTTAGCGAATTTAGCAGTTTCAGCAGCAGAGGGGATTTGTTCCACCATACATCACGGACGTAAATAACTTCCACCCTCAAGCTCCGGGCAGTGTCCGATTTCCACAACAGTTTTTAGTTGTACAAAATAACTCCGTTATGAACTGTTTAGGTTTGTTTTGTTACTATTTGTTATTTACATTGTTATTCAAGATGTTATTGTTATTATTATTGTTATTTAAGTACTAAATAATAAGTTAATTCAATCTTCCTAAGTTTGATTCATTAGTGTTAATAAAACCAACCAACGGTCACTACTGCTGATGACGCAGTGGGTGTGTCTTACTACTACGCTGCCAGCACGCGCCCTACCATCTACCTAGTTTCCATGACGACGACAAATGGATGACACAGTGGGGAAGAGTAGTTCTCTCTCTCTCTCTCTCTCTCTCTCTCTCTCTCTCTCTCTCTCTCTCTCTCTCTCTCTCTCTCTCTCTCTCTCTCTCTCTCTCTCTCTCTCTCTCTCTCTCTCTCTCTCTCTCTCTCTCTCTCTCTCTCTCTCTCTCTCTCTCTCTCTCTCTCTCTCTCTCTCTCTCTCTCTCTCTCTCTCTCTCTCTCTCTCTCTCTCTCTCTCTCTCTCTCTCTCTCTCTCTCTCTCTCTCTCTCTCTCTCTCTCTCTCTCTCTCTCTCTCTCTCTCTCTCTCTCTCTCTCTCTCTCTCTCTCTCTCTCTCTCTCTCTCTCTCTCTCTCTCTCTCTCTCTCTCTCTCTCTCTCTCTCTCTCTCTCTCTCTCTCTCTCTCTCTCTCTCTCTCTCTCTCTCTCTCTCTCTCTCTCTCTCTCTCTCTCTCTCTCTCTCTCTCTCTCTCTCTCTCTCTCTCTCTCTCTCTCTCTCTCTCTCTCTCTCTCTCTCTCTCTCTCTCTCTCTCTCTCTCTCTCTCTCTCTCTCTCTCTCTCTCTCTCTCTCTCTCTCTCTCTCTCTCTCTCTCTCTCTCTCTCTCTCTCTCTCTCTCTCTCTCTCTCTCTCTCTCTCTCTCTCTCTCTCTCTCTCTCTCTCTCTCTCTCTCTCTCTCTCTCTCTCTCTCTCTCTCTCTCTCTCTCTCTCTCTCTCTCTCTCTCTCTCTCTCTCTCTCTCTCTCTCTCTCTCTCTCTCTCTCTCTCTCTCTCTCTCTCTCTCTCTCTCTCTCTCTCTCTCTCTCTCTCTCTCTCTCTCTCTCTCTCTCTCTCTCTCTCTCTCTCTCTCTCTCTCTCTCTCTCTCTCTCTCTCTCTCTCTCTCTCTCTCTCTCTCTCTCTCTCTCTCTCTCTCTCTCTCTCTCTCTCTCTCTCTCTCTCTCTCTCTCTCTCTCTCTCTCTCTCTCTCTCTCTCTCTCTCTCTCTCTCTCTCTTTCACTTCCACCACTTAGTGCATTTCTCACACTCCGATGCTTTCAGTATGTTGCGATATAAGCAGCCTATCTATAATACGTAAGTCTTCGTAAAAGAAGCAGGCGAAAGTCTCAGTAGATACATTCCTGTGGTAGAAATGATAGAGTGCGGTCGCCGCCACCCAGGGGGTGACTCCCTAGTTGAGCACTAGGCAATGACAGGTTCCCCTGATAATAACATGTATTACCTCTGCCTATCCATGCCGACGTCAACCCCTAGAATTTGTCACCCTTAACTAGGTCGAGTTGGGCACGACGCTAAAGTAAAGGCAAAAACCGATCATTGATTGTAAATTGGGGTTGAAATAATTTAAGGCACTCTCACCTCGGAGGTCCGGCTTGTCATTTATTAGGGTAGATTGTGCCGGCTGTGGAGGGGCAAGGACCATCACACACTAGCATTTTTAGATGCTAATTTTTGATTTTATTTTGCACTTAGTAAAGTATCTCTGGCGTAGAATGTATTTTTGTAAACAAAAGCAAACAATTAAAAGGCATTAGGGAATATTTAAATGCTTTTTAATTGCAGATAATGCATTGTTATAAGTTCTCAGTAAAAATAGTTATATATTGACATAAAATTAACTAATTCATTAAAATTAAAACTATATAAAAAATTAAATTCAGGTCAAAATTATGATATGAAATGTTTTATGTATTCATTATGTTTTTACACCACTTATTACACTACACAATATTTCTATATCCACATATCACACTATAAAATCCTTGACACACTATCTATTTTACTGACAATCCTCTTATCATATCATACAGTCCTCACCTGCTCACTAATTACACAACACAACCTTTATCTATCCACATAACACACTATAAAATGCATTACACACTATCAATTTCACTGACTATTCTCTTATCATATCATACAGTCTCATTTTCCCACATATTACTCTACACAATCTTTATCTAGTGTTCAAAGGTAAGTTTCTCATCAAGCAAAAGTCCCAAATATCTTATTGATTTTACTTTTTCCAAAGGTTGACAGCTACATAACTGGAAATTGCAGTTTGGTGAATGGAAAATTAAAGGAGAGGGCAAGTCAAAGCCAAAAAAATCAAAATTAATGAATTTAGTTTTACTAACATTTACTTGCATTTTATTTATAGAACACCATTTTCTTAGTAGTAAAAGATCAGAATTAATTGAATTAGCAAGAAGAACAGAATCTTTTTCACTGTAGAATAGCGCAATATCGTCTGCAAAAGCGTTTATATTTCCTTTAAAATTAATATCTAACCAGTAATTTATAAATAGTAAGAAAAGAGTGGCAGAGGTCGTTGACCCCTGTGGGACGCTCGTATGAACTATGAGTGCGTCACTAAAGTTATTGTTTAACTTTATTTAAACACACTAAGAATGGTATTTTGTATATCATACTATACCATTCATGAAACACTATCTACTTCACTGACTATCGTCTTATCACATCATGAAGTCCTCATCTGCCCACTTATTACACTACACAATCTTTATCTACCCACATATCACACTATACAATTCATGATACACTATCTATTTCACTTACAATCCTCTTATCACATCATACAGTCTCATTTTCCCACTTATTACACTACACAATCTTTATCTACCCACATATCACACTATACAATTCATAACATACTATCTATTTCACTGACTCTTCTCCATCATTCAGTTCTCATCTGCCCACTTATCACACTACACAAACCTTATCTACCCACAAACCACAATACATTACAGATACGGCTTTTAGTAACGATTTGTAAACCTCACTGTATATGTAATCCCATGTTAATTTATTTTAACGCATAACTACCCTAGTGGTAGATTGTTGATAACGTCTTAAATACTCCTATTTATATATAATCTTAAATAAATAAGCAGGAAGATTATGTCTTTTATAAATATAATACTAAATTACTAAAGTATTACTGAACATATCTAGTTAATCGATCACTTACCAATCGATATATACTGATATACGACCTGTAGTTATTTCATTTAATTCTTACGGTAAATAATTGCATAATTACTTCAGCTTCTGTTTTACGATTCATTACGACCACAATCATACGCTTCGTTAACTTTGACAGTTAAAGAAACAGAATTTAGAGTATTTCATTAAAAGATTTATCACCGAGCCGTTCACATGGACTAATAGTTGTTCTTGAGTTATCGATAACTGCATCTGATATGTAAATGACGAGCCCTAAGGGAAAACCGACTGAGACTCGAATATTATCTTATTAAATTTGACAATTTGCTCGCTGTCTGTTCGATATATGCTAACCGATTTCACGCCCTCGTGACACGAGCCGTGTTGACGCCCTCTCATTCGGTGTCTTTGGTTCGATATTGACCTTCGATAGCTTACATGTCTTCTTATAACTGTTAACGCTCATTCGTAGACAGAATTACGGTATTATACAGTGTTTTTCGTTATTAATTCCTTTCATGACTAAGCCACCAACCAAACAGAAAAATGTTTTTAAGTGTTGATATTTCGTAAAAAATTTCCCGTTCTCTTGACAAATCTAAATACTGAATAAGCCGATTTACACATACATATTACACGATCGCAAAAGGTAAATTTAGAATAAAATAAAATACAAAAAATTTTTTAATTTAGATAATCTATTTATAAATTCGTTTCCATTGAGTAATAAAAATAAATTGTATTGATCTCCTTTTAATGTTAAATTATAAATGGCTGATATTCCAATTAATTATTGTGTCTATATCTTAAAGTAACAACATTCTTAACACAATACTTTTTATTTGATACAAAAAACCTGTATAAGTTAAGCATTTATGCCTCATAAAATTAAAATATTTTGTTATAAATGACGTTATTTGAATCCTTCAGTTAGACATTTGCTGTATTCTAATATTAATAAAACTTTTGTGGGATCAAATATTGGGATAGTCACTCACCCGATCTATGAGGCACATCATGGGTGTTTGGCAGTGAAGTCTCCGACGATAGATACACTAGAATTGTCCTATACAAGGTATATACTAGAAATAACGATGCAGTAATTGACTGCTGACGGTTATAAAATGCTTTAAAAAATAATTATAAAAACATACGATGTAGTCTCATGTTGTTGTTATTACATAGCCTGTATTGCTAAAATGGTACACGCAACGCTTCAGCACTTTAGACCTACAGTACCTAAAAACCCTTCAACCAAGATAACCGACAAATTCTCGAAGCAAAAAAATCATAAAACTAATCAAGTTACAAAAATAGCATAACTTTTTTATGATCTGCAAACATCAGTCCAAATTCTTTCCTCGCCTATATTTCCAAAAATGAAATTTTTTTAGTATTCATAGCTGGGAGATCACAAATTCGTGACAGTCCTGCTACCAGATTTGTTGCTCGTTTAGAACTACCTAGGAGATACGTACCCAGGAGATAAATATTTGTTGTGGACACGAACATCACCCCCCTCACCCCCCTTGGTCACATGTAACTACTGGAAATATAAATGGTAATTGACACTAGATCAGTCGTGTAATTGTGGGGTGTACATTCAAACAATGCATCACATAGTTACAGAGTGCTCCCTATGCTCTTTTAAGGAGGTAAAAGCTAGCACAAACTGAATCAGCGAGGCACGTTTAAAATGGTTTGAAAGATTTGATTTAGCTTTGTGACAGGAGATCTATTTTTTCTAAATATATATAAAGATTTCCTATATTATATTTAGTCTGTATTATATTTAGTATGTATTATATTTATATTTTAACAGTATAAATATTAAAACTTGTGTTAATAATTATATAGTTATAACACAGCTTTAATGTAAATATTAAATGGTAGCTGACAACAAACCATACTTTATATATAATATTAATAATGGATTTATTGCACGAAAATGTGTACAAATTTAAAAATACTATATATATGGTATTATTCTAATATGCAGTACATGCATTATGTCATTAGAATAATAATACTAAATTGTAACGGTCGTAAAGTAACATAGACTGAATGATAGCTTAAACGTAGTAAATCCTGTGTGATGGCAGACAGATGTAGAAGTCCGCCCCCGCATGCCGCAGGGACTGTTGCCGCACCTCCCCAACACAGGTGGCGCCGCCGTCAGGGAAGCTACCTTAAACGGCGTCGGGTACATGCCAGCCGAGTTGTTATACTGGCTGATTTAGAGACAGCCGTGAGCGCCTCTCTGAACACTACTTACCATCAATAAATCTCGGCGATATATCGATTATTTGCGACCATCGATTTTATTATCACGTGGCGATCGATTTTCGGATGTTTACTGTCAGAATCTGGTTCGGTGCGACAGTATTCATCAACACATTGGCACTTTTGAAAAGAGAAAATTAGAACTGTCAGCGTACTTAGATTTAACACCTCACGAGTGTTGCAATGATGATAAAGTTATCCACGATCTTTCTTCTTTTACTTCGTCTTCGGACATTTTCCGTTAATTTGTACCGGGTCTTTGACCGGTACATTACGTTTTTTTTCGTCGTTGTCTGCCAGGCTGCCTGAGATTCGCTTTTGCCCTGCGTTTCGCGTAGTTGGTGGCCGTTGGCCCAGTTCCGTTTCGTTCCGGTTTCCAGCAGCTTCGGTCAGGTTGGCCGTCTTCTAGATTGTTCGAGTAGTTCTAGTTTCTCTGGAGCCTTCGTCTGTCAGGTTGGCCGTCATTTTGTCTTTGGCTCTGCCTGCTGAGATTACTATGTTAGGCTAAGGTTCCCAAAACTCCAGGGTCCTTGAGTAGGACGTTTCTGCCCTCGGCCTGCCGTCCGGGGATTGTATACCTTCTGCACTGCTAGCCTGGCCTGAGGACCATGTTGGAGCCTGGAGTCGCCCGTTACCCGCTCTACATCTCTGTGGTATAAGTCTCCTGTCCTCAGGTCAGTGTATTCCATGTTTTTGTTTCCCGGCGGCTGAGCTGGGGGCTGTTGAAATTTTTACAAAAAAAAAAATAAACCAAGAAAAACAGTGAAATACAGGAAATATAAAAGAAGAAAAAAAGTTTGTGGAACTGTTTAATTTGTGGCCTAGGCCTAAACTGGAACAGTGATTGATGAAACAGCCATGGGGACTTATATTTTTTTTTATTTAAAAAGAAAAGCTTTAAAAATACACAAAGAATATTTTTGATGTTAATATTTATTTATATTTATTGTTAGTTATTTAATTAGTTTTATTTGTTGTTATATCTTTTTAGATTTTATAGTTGTTAGGTCCCTATGGTTAAGTTATGTTATTTATTTGTATGTTTAGGCCTAGTGATCGTTATTATATTTTTTTATTAAGTGTATTAGGGGGGTTCTGAAGTGAATTTTTACTAGAACGGTACCGTGTTATATTTTCTTTTAAATTATTTAATTTTTAAACTTTTACCAAAAGGGGATTATTGTGCTTTGATTTAATTCTATTCGGAGCTGCCCAGGGATTCCGGCTTACTCCCTGGCCCGGTGGAATCAAGGGATATGTGGGCTAAATTGCCGGTTTAAGGGTTGTGATCCAAGGGTTCTAAATTTTCACTTTTATTTGGGTTATTAAATTTTGTCTTACGTTCTGGGTGTCTTTGGCTAACCTGCAGATAGGCCATACACCCTGTAGTTGGTAATTGTTCACTTTGGTTTTGTAGAGTTTGTGGTATTTATAGCGTTTGTTATTATTGTGTAGTATCTTGGTAATTTTAGTGTGTTGTTATTTATTTAATTGCAAATTTATATTGTGGCCTTCTGCCTCTTATGTTGTGGCCCTCTGCCGTTTTTGATTTATTTAAATTTTGCTTGCTTGATAATAAAATTAGTTTTGCTCAGCTGCCGAGTGTTATTTTGACCCTCCAACTGCCACCCGTGATCCCATCGCTCGACTTGTTTTGAGCCATCCCCCGGTTGGCACGCTTCCCAGCTTTGGTGGGGGGGATGGGTCTCAATTGGTAGCAGAGCGTGGTACCAATAAGATCTCAGGTTCTGCTGGTATTGCACATGTGAATCACACACAAACACACACACACACACACACACACACACACACACACACACACACACACACACACACACACACACACACACACACACACACACACACACACACACACACACACACACACACACACACACACACACACACACACACACACACACACACACACACACACACACACACACACACACACACACACACACACACACGCACACGCACACACGCAACCCATACAGGCACAGTAGTACTGACCCACCCGCCCACACATACAGGCACAGTAGTACTTACTCACCCGGCCAGCCATACAGGCACAGTGGCACAGTTCACTACCACTTGAGAAATATTCTATTGCTCTAAAAACTGTTCCCCAATCAATTTTACGTTCACTGTGGTATTCCTTAACCGCAAGGAATCCCATATCGCTAGTGTTATCTTATCGCTTTCCAAGAACTTACACACGGATAGCGTTTCGGCAGTAAGTCAATCATTGGATTTAGGCTACCAGTTTGTGACAAACTTTAGTAGCCACGTAACGTAACCTGACCTAAACTAACCGTAATTGTGATAAAAAAGTAGTGATAGTGAAGTAACGAAAAAGTAGTGATAGTGAATTAACGGAAAATGTCCTCGTCTTCTTCTTTTCTTCCTCATCATTCTTCTTTCTATCTTTATCTCCACCTTTTCCCTTATCACGTAGGGTCAACGTTGCAATATCGGTTGCCCTCCTACATACATGTCTAACCAAAACCTTCTCTCCTCCAAACGGTTTCCTTCAGATCTCCTGCCTCTTTCTTTCGACCTAGCCTTTTTTCGAATTCCACGACGATTCATAAAATGGTCCAAGTTATAAGAAGTTTAAAAATATCTGATGATAGGAAAATTAAAAAAAAGGCTTGGGAGAAGACCGATCTAGCTTTTTGAAGTGCGTTTTGAAATCGGCATTTTCTATTTAAGAAATTTCGAAGTGCAAGAAAGAAGCTGGAGAGACAATGGACAGATCCCCTACTGACATTTATGAACAACGATTCACGTTCATAAATATCATTAACTTTTTAGTATCATACATGTTATCTAACAATGTTGAAGTAAACTCTGCTGAAGTGTTTACTCTACTTCACAAGATTATCAATTAGTTATTTAACACAATTACCCGAAATTGTCATCCACAACTGTAACTATGGCTTTGCTCGTAAATAAACGGTCCATGACATAAATATTAGAGTTGGTTTTCTACTTAGTCTCTTTAAAACTTATTCAATACATAAGTAACGTTAATTCACAAGAAAAAAATCATATCTTTTTTTAAAGCAATCTTTCCTAAGTATAAAAGTCAATTTATGGATGGTATTTAAATCTCAACAAAAGATCTTCATAAACAAATTTAGTAAATTAGTAAATTCATAGTATTTTACAACTATTCATACAGCTTACTTAAGCTTATTTCATACCCTTGTCAGGGCTTCAAGGAATGGATGTATACGATTTGCTAATATATTCCATTACAAACAAAACCACTTTTTCGTTATATAAGTTCAAAAGTGTTCTGTTTTGTTTTTCAGTCTGTCCCGTTTGTTAAGAATATGTAATTGACATTTGGTTTTTGGATGTGTTTTAGATCCGTTTTTCCTGTTTTATTAATTTTTTTAGTAAATTTTTTATCCAAGCTGATTGGGCGGGTTAGCCGTAGGAATGAGGAATAATTTACTTTAAATGTAGTTGGACTCAAAGGAGTTTAATGTTTATTAATTATTTTTGTATATTTTTTACCTCTCATACTTACTGCAAACTGTGATCAGTTTTAATCGTACGTTTTTTGTATGGTTACTCTATATTGTCGAAAATATAAATCATTATTTTCATATCCAATCGTTAGTAGTAAATCACTCCACTATAACGATGTTTTTACATTTTTATCCATTGTTTAAAGATTGTTCTTATCATAGTATTCATATATTGTTGTATTTTTTAACTAATTAAAATTTTTCAAGCGGATTTCTACCTCGACAAGTAATTCTTGTACCATCTGTCAAATGCAGTATTCTTGACATTAGAGCACGTTATAACTTCTCTCAAATACTAGTAAAATATATCATGTCAGATCGGAACCTTCAATTAATAAACAACACTCATAATAAGTACTTCTGCACGGCTAAGTACATGGATTTGGGTGGACCTATATAGTCTCTCTTCAGAAATATAGTTTGCGCAGAGACATTTGTTGGTAAAAAATGTATTTTGGACCTTTTCCCGTTAATTCACTACCCCTACTTTGATAAGTTTATGTTAGGTTTGGATAGTTTATGTTATGTTTAGTTATGTTAGGTTTAGTTGTATTATGTTAGGTTTGGTTAGGTTATGTTAGGTTTGGTTTAGTTATGTTAGGTTAACCTAAGTTATGGTTACGGCAGTGAATTAACAGAAAAGATTCTCTGTTTTTTCTTTCGTGATTCAAATTAATTCGAAAATCTTTCACTAACTAAGAGAAGCAATATATGGACATATTATTTGGTGTGGTAAACACTGTTTTGTTTCGTCGATAATAGTATGTTTGCAAGTCTAGTAGTACACGTGTCGTCGTAACCTCCACCTCCTGTAGTCAGCTATCAGGACATGCACTTAACTATAATGTCCTTCCGATTATCACTACTCTTCGGTGAAACCGTACCAATGTTGGTGCATTTAGATAGTCTGGTCACTGGTCAGTGCTGGGGCCGTCACCTGCATTCCTGCACTTTCTCTGTCAGGTTTGTGTACTGTTCAACAGTGGAGAACTCTTGGGGAACTAAAGTGAAATAATAGAGTACATTATTACATTTCAAACATTAATTTTTAACTTAACTGAATATTCTAATAATTAGTAAATATTTATTGAAGTGCAAATTTAATTAACAGTGTAAAATTAATTATTATTAGCTTCGTTAATTTAATTTGAATCAACCTATGCATTTATGTCTATAGGTCTTCTGTTCCTATGTATTATTTGATTCCCATTCAGTAAAGTTGAAATTTTTTGTGATGATAATAGTAAAATTTGGATGAATGGAATTTTAGTAAAAAATACTGTCTAAAGTCGGGTCCAAATAATTCTTCTGCAACCGGACATATATCGCGGATATTCATCCACATCTCGTTGAAATAGGTCCTACAAACTTGAAAAATCTTTATCGTAACAATCATTATAGGCATACAATTGCAAAAAATGTACAACTATTTTTTGTATTTCCACTTTATTTACAAAGCTATCTTAGTTGCTAACTAAACTTAATTTCTTTTAAAGGTAAACAACATCTAAGACATATAATAGTTCAATTACAATAAGTAACAAACTCTTTCACCGAATAAAAATATTAGTTTAAAAGAACTTCCACAACCTTTCTTTAAACGTAAACAAAATCTCTTTTTAGTTCTAACGAATTGGGGGAGGGGGATGAATAGAGAAATGTAATTATATATTAAACAAGTTCAAAATAATTTCGTTTTGTGGCCCAGAATTGTACGCAAAGTTTGTTTCAGTAGAAATACTGGGAACTACGAGTATTTTTAACTTAGTATCATGAAAATATACATGAATATACAGAAGGGAATGTCAAAATACATTATTGTTTTCATTCAAAAGGGGCCTGCAATGATATCTAATAGGATTTTTAAGTACAGCTCTAATAGCACGATTTTGAAGTTTGAAATACAGTTTTATTCTATTATTCTCATTGTCCCAAACAGCAATCGCATATGAACGTATAGTTCCATCCATAGTAAGCCATTATAATGTGTGTGTATATATATATATATATATATATATATATATATATATATATATATATATATATATATATTATGTACTGTATGTTATGTATGTTTTCCTCACTCTACAAGTGGGTTTCATTAAAAATCCAATTTATCAATAATCAATACATTTGAGGATACTATCCCATGTAAAATTATCCCAAATTTCTATTTATTGGATGTATTGGGTGTGTATCCTATGGAAACGTTCCACCTACTTTGTAAAGAGATCAGAAAGTCACATAAATTTACCGACAAAAGTTAACTAATTTTGTGATTTTCTTAACTTTTGTGTTTTTCTTTCTTTTCGTTTCTTTTCTTTTTTTCTTTCTTTTCATTTCTTTTCTCTTTTCTCTTCTTCCTTTATTTTATTTCCTCTTGACTTTGCCTCTTAATTTTTCATTTCATGTTCACTATTCATTTATGTTATTTTCTCATTTTGTATCTGTTTCATTTCCTTTCTTTTATTTTCTCTTTTTCCACCCGAAAGATTTATTTTTTTATTATTAAACGGTAATACACCATTTCACAAAAAATTATTATATATGACAAATTCATCACTAAATGCTATATACAGAATAAAATTTTACAAATCCAAAATAGTGAACTGTGGAGCAAGATACAACATAACAACATTAAATAACTTATTAGGCTAAATGAATAACGATCTCATATAATCAATTAATAAATCAATTAATATATAATACAAATAAATAAATAAATCAAACAATAACAATTAGTAGCATTTACATTAATGATATGGGAAGTATAAACATGCACAATAACACGTAAAGAGTTGCAATCATCAAGTAACAATAAAATATAAATAATTAACTATATACACACTAAACTAAAAGCAAAGTCATTCCATTTTGCTAGACTAAATCATTCACAAGTATAAACTTAAATTAATATAACAAGAAATAATCAACTAAAATAATTACAGTATAGACAGTAATAGTAATAAGATGAAGAATCTAAGACATAGGAACATGCCAGAACTAATCATACTAAAGTCCGATGCAAAGGAGAGAGCCAGTCGTCAGAAGGCCTGATGGGTCTGTCCAAAGAAATCGAGCTGGGAGGCGTTTCCCAAGCGCATAAGGTGAGGCACATGATAATCATATGCAGTGGAGTAAGTGGAACTTGGCGAAAGTTTGGACCAAACGAGTACCATGCGGAACATGGAGGTAGATTGACTGAAGAAGCTCTTGACAGTCGACTAGGCCATTCATGACTTTAAATAGGAAGATGAGGTCCAAAGCAATCCTTCTAGAATGGAGAGATATCACCACATACTGCTGAGCTATCTGGTTAACACCTACATCCAGATAATTAAGTCCACTTCTGACACCCGTGAGGCGAAGAAAGCGTCTATGGATGGCATTTAGAGAAGAGCAGTGGCCAACCTGATGAGGTGTCCAAATTACAGACCCATACTACATTATAGGGCGAACAAGAGCCAAGTACAGTATCTTAACAGTGTTAGGAGAAAAGGCATCTCTTAAAGCACGAGAGATAAGACCCAACACTCTATTTACTCTAGCACATATCCTGGCTACATGCTCCTCTGAATCAAGAGACGGTGTAAAGTATAAGCCCAAATCCTTTGTTATATTAACCTTTCTCAGCTGGGATCCATGTAGTTGGTAGTAAAATTCAACTAGGTTATCAGATATTATGAAAGTCATGACTTGGCATTTATTCACGTTCAATTGCATGGAATTTTCCTCGCACCACATAGCTGTATTATTCAAGTTTGCATGAAGAGAATGCTGCTGAAAAATAGAATATATCTCTAGATAAATCTTTATGTCATCAGCGAAAAGTAAGAATCCACAATCAAGACGTCTGCCAATGTCGTTAATAAACAAACTGAACAGGAATGGTCAAAGAAGAGAACCCTGGGGAACTCCAGAAGTTACCTGCACAACAGATTCAGAAAGCCAAATGCAAACTTGAAGAGTACGTCCAATTAAGTAAGTACGGAACCACTGGAAAAAGGGGATCGGAAACTCCTAGTGCCTCTAACTTAGCAAGTAGGTGTGCATGGCTGACTCTATAAAATGTTTTAGCAAAGTCAAGATATATACAGTCAATCTGATGACGGCGAGAGGAAGCAAAAACTAAATAGTTAGAGAAAACACCTAAGTTGGTAGTGGTTGACCACCCTGAGCGAAATTCATGCTGTTCATCAATGATAACATTCTTAAATCTAAAAGAAAGGACATCCAGTATCAAGTTTTTAAAGATCTTAGCGAGCACTGATTGGAATAGGTATATAGTTCTCAACTCTAGAACAATCACCAGACTTAAGAACAGGAACCAGGTAGCCCGGCTTCAACACATCCGGGAATATGCCCATACTCAATAGCTTGTTAAAACAGATGGTAAGATGTGGAGCAATTTCAGAGCTGCATGATTTCAAGACAGAAGGAGTAACGTTATCAGGTCCAGCTCCTACGCAGCAAATAATTCACACATTTGCGAAGGTTCATCAACAGAGGTCTGGCCGTATTGAAGTTTACTAGGGATAGTGGCCTTGCACAAAGTTTTCATATGACCCCAAAAATATCTACTGTAGGGTTTTCTTTAACAGCTCCATCAATGCCATTCAAGTCAGAACTTTGCAACGTCTTCTCACAACTCGAATGCCGAATAGTCATCGAAGGACAAGCTGGCTTGATATTTTTTACGCAAAATCTTCTTGTTGATGGCCAGGAGTCTAATCTCAGATGAGAACTAGTGCGGGAAGCCCGACCTCACTCCTCTCTAAGTAAGGTTATGGTATTTCCCGATAAGTAATATTCTATTCGATTGATCACTATGTTGGTTTGATAGTATCTTATAACCGGTGCAAAGATGTACGTAGAGTGGTAGTGGTTATGCCGCAATAGTGTATTTTCGTTGTGAATCTTCTAGCGGAGAAGTGACTGTGAGACAAATTTTGTCAGAAACTCGTGTGGCTCCTCTGAAACGGGTGACCCTGCCTCGTTTAGAACTTTGTGGAGCTCATCTTTTGTCCAAGCTAATTGATTATTGCCTTAGACAGTTTTCTCATCTCAAGATTAATGAACTGACACTTTGGTGTGACTCTTCGGTAGTGCTCACGTGGCTACAAACACCTACCTACCGATTGAAAACTTTTGTAGCAAATCGTGTCGCTCAAATTCAAGAAATTATTCCTGGTCATCATTGGCGACACATTAAAGGTACAGACAATCCAGCCGATTGTGCTTCCCGAGGAGTTCTTGCATCTCAACTCGTCAACCACCCACTTTGGTGGCACGGCCCCTCATGGTTAAGTCTATCTAAGCCTCACTGGCCGATTCCTAACTCCACACCAATAGAACTTCAATCTGCGGATGAAATCAAGACTACACCTCTTAGCGTGCTCACTATAATTAGTCCCACAGAGTGGGAAATACTCTCTAAATATTCCTCATGGACAAAACTCATAAGGGTATTAGCATACGTCGCCTGAGGTGAGTTTATTCCTGAGCACAAATGAGCGCTCGAGTTTGGGGTGGCGTGATGTTTTTTCTAAGGGCAGATAACCCTCTCTCTCTCTTGGCTTTAGTGAACATGTGAAATATCAAAAATTAAATCTTATAACTACAGTATATATCAACTATGTACAATCATCCTATTACCTAACAGGTAGGCTAGAGATTATTACGTTGAATCAGCTATTTCTTAGATTTTATCTCGTAAAACTATATGTCCTTTATTTTCAAATTGATTAAATTGATTGGTCAAATAATTAATTTTACTAATAAAGTTTTCGAATTACGATTTCCTTTATAAATCAGAGAAAAATTAATATGGTAAGAATCCAATAATACAGTTAATTATTGGAGGTATAAACAAAGTTGAATGGATTGAGACAGATTGGAGTTGGCACTCGTGACTATTGAACCAATAGAGTTTTGATCCAATGCCACCTGAGAAAGCCAATCAAATTAATTAATAAATGAGGCAGGTATCCAAATCAAGTCCGGTGTGGTCGACGTCAATCTTGTGTCAATGCATCCCACCGTCTTGAGAAGGTTTACTTGTTGTTGCCATAAATAAAGTAATATAATAAATATAAATTATTCGTAATTTGACCTTTGAAATAAACTATAAATTAGAACTCCACCATGTTTGTCATGAAAGAAAATAAAACCAAGTATCTGAAATTAAACTGTGAGTAAATGTTTTATATGGCTTTCCTTTTAGTTTGATTTAATTTATTATTGTTTTTCTTTTTTCTTTACATTATTTTAAGAACTGCCAATATGCTAAAGCGGAGAGTAATTTTTAGAAAGTATCTCAGATTATTCTCAGAAATGAAAATTCTACGGAATGTTGTGTTTATTTCAAGGCGAATATGAATGACCGCATGAGTGTAAACGACCTGTGTAGTCTGGTTACCAACTGTTAGACATAAGCTTAGAAAATGCAATTTATCAATTGCCCAAAACCAGTGCAACTGAGGGACCTAGAGTTTGACGTGAACTCTGAACCACGTAGTAATGGTCTGATTTTCAGCTAATTGACAAGCCCGATACTCGGTTCTCTCCCCCTCATAAAATGCAGATACTGAGTACCACCCAACATGGACACTCCAGTCTTCTCCAGTAGAGTATACGCCGATAGCAACCATTGAGCGGGCATTATGTCGGTATTAAGAGGACCTAGCATAGAACCTATCGCCTACAAGAGAAACATACTTTTTGATAAGTCATTCTAAAAAGAGCCTTATTAATGTTAATTTCCTCTAAACATGTAATACAAAATAATGTATACATAGTACACAATAGTGTTGTCACACTTTACGTCTGATATGATTCCCATACAAAATAAATCATTATGTTCTCGGGTTAATATTCTACGAAAATCCAAAATTTTTTTGATGATTGTTGATGACTTATTTTTAATGAGTTTATGATTTATTTCTTAACGTATTTTACTCAGGTTAATATAAGGTGCATTCATATTTTTACTATCTCTATACTTGTGCTACCTGGTTGTAAAAATTCAACAAATTTTTATGGTAAAAATTTGTAGTTTTATATTCCTTATATAGGCACTAATGGAACATAAGAACTGAGTATCAGGAATGTCAATTAGTTAAAAATCAGACCAATGCTAAGTGGTTCGGATTCCACGTAAAGTAGGTCCCTTACTTGCCCCGACTATTGGGCTATTAATAAAAATGGCCCTTTCTGAGTATGTCAAACTCAGTTTGTAACACAGGCCATCCACACTCATATAATCATTCATATTCGCCTTAAAATACGCAAAATGTTATGTCGACGTCTAATCTAAGAGAAAATAAGAAAAAAATCTGTTAATTATTACAAAAAAAATTAGCTAATCCACATTTTAAAATATCCGTTTTTTTTTATTTATTATATAGCTGTAAATTATTATAATGTAAGCTTAATACAATGTAAAGTTAATCCGAACAAGTTCAGACCTACGACGTATGACTTGTAAACAATGTGATTTATTGGATAAACTTTGGACCAAACATTCGCCGCTCTCGTTTTATGTATATTGTCACTGAACAAGTTTGTCACTTACTTATATTAATTAATAAATTTCATTTTTAGATTTAGAAACATTGAGGTCGTACACAAACTGGATGAAGAATGATTGTTCACAACTAGTTTTAGAACATTTTATAATTTTCTTAGCCCTTTCAATAAGTGATGGCTATTGGATGAACATTAACATAAATAAAACAAAGATTATGATAATAGAAGGAATGAAGAACGGTGATTATTATGTTAAAAGAAAACCCGATAGAGGAAGAACGTATTTTTAAATGTCTAAGAAGTATTATTGAAGGAGATGTGAGTCGCAGAAAGGAAATGAAAGTATGGATTGCTATGGCAAAAGAAATATTTAACTAAATTCACTTGGACTTTGACTCTGGGATAAGAAGCTGAGGTAAAGATTTATTAAACGTTTTATTTTATGGAGTAGAATTATGGACTCTTTGGAAAGATAACGAAAAGAGATTGGAAACATTTGAAGCTGTAGATTTGGAGAAAAAGATGGAGAAGATGGAATGGAAGAATAGAGCTCGAAATCAGAAAGTACTGAGGAAAGCGGTGAAGAGAGGGAAATACTGAAAACTATAAGAAGACAAACAATAATTGGTTTGGTTAGGTTAGGTTAGGACATGTGATGAGATGAGATAGACTGTTGAGATCAGTTACAAACAAAACGAAAAGTTAGAAGAAAGAGAGGAAATGGAAGAATAAGATATCAGATAGTGGACAGTGTAAGGATCGGAGTGAAGTATGAAACATCAAAAATACTTACCCAAAACAGAGATATTTGGTGAAAGGCTGCAGCAGGATCTGCCTGAGGGCAGAACACCCTCAATGATAATGATTCAATTCATACAACAACAAAATGGGCCCATAAATAAGATGTCCTTATTCTTCCTTAATTCCTGTTTATTTATTCTCAAGATGCCGATCTTCGAGATATGAACAAGATACCGTGATTGTATATTTGTAAAAGAAGTTTGTTACTATTGTACCTTAGAAAGTGTACTTAAATAACATCCAAAAGACAAACAGCGAGTGTTATCAGCTGGACTATTACAAAATTTGTTTCGACTCTGATTGAGATCAATCTGAGAACACTAGTTCATGAAATTTTGATCCAACCAACTACGTTATATAATTAAAAACGTGCCTTTACGAACTGATTTGAATCAAAATTCATTTCTTTTTGACCAAAAAATTAGAAAACTGGGAAGGATTTCTGTTTGCTTTTTAATATTACTATGCATGGTTGGCCTAATGATTGAGATACGACATAAAATATAATTATCTTTGAGAAGAAGAATGAATATACTGCATTTACATTTGTTTTTTTAAACTACCCTCGCCAGTTGACATGGGCCTACAGGCCTGTGCGTCAACTTTATTCAACAAGTGAAGTACCGACCAATGGCTCAGTGGGGATTCGAACCTCCGTAAATCGAAGCCTTATCCACTGAGCCACCACGCTGGTAAAGTGTATCTTGAAAAGTGCATTTACATGGAACTTGATGTTGTAAACTTTATACGGTATAATTTTACAGAAAAGGAATTATTGACGGGGTAACTATAGTTAATGCTCTTTTAGTACGAAAGAATAGTATCAAGCTAATCGTAAAAATGAAGTTATACAGTAATAAAAATATTGTAAGTTTTTTCGTTCTAAAATTCGTTTTTTTTTTTTTTTTTTTTTTTTTCATACAGGAAAATAACAGTAACTTATCTTTAGCAACCAATAGAAATTGGTTATTTTGGCATCTTTATTGACTCATTTGGTTATAAAGTAATTATTTTCTGTGTGTTTTATTTGCAACACTTTCCAAAATAGCACGAAAAGCAACTTCCACATATTCCGTGGAAACAGTACGCCTACTTAACGTCCAAGGTCGATTTAAATGTATGCTTCTTTTGGCTTTAGTTGTCGACCTTCAAGGATCAATTTGTTGCTGGTAAGTACTTTGTAGTTTATTTTTGACGTTTTAAACGCTAACGTTTAGATAATATACAATTAGATTATTAATTTTACACACTGTCGTTCAAATCTTCGATCCAATTACAATGATAAAAAGTTTATAACGTATTTCAAAAATTGTTTATTATAAAATAAAACATCATTTGTGTGAATTATTGTACAATTAGGTTCACAAACACGATTGATCTCCGAAATGCAATGCCTAACTTGATATTTTTATCCAAGTAGATACATAATATATAACTGGCCAATCCATTGTCCAATTATATGTGACACAGAAAGTGTTTGGATTTTTTTATCCAACGACTTTGTGGATGCTTTACAAACGGTGACATTTTTATCTCTGGTGGGTAGGCCTTTAATCAAGTTTATATTTTCTTAGGTAATAGTAGGCCTATTTATTACGCGGAAAACTCATTTTGTAGTAAACATTTACAAAATATATTTTATTGCCAATATAATTAATTTGTTGTTATATCTCCATTATTTAGTATGATTTTGTTTTATTTTTTATTTGATTTTTTACGTCCAAAATGAATTTGAAAACTATTTTGTTCTAGAACAATTAATTATTTTTGAAGATATCGCGGAAAACTACAGGCCATAATCGGAAGATATGTTGGCCATAAGCGCGTTGATAATGGAAGCTATAACTAACCATAAACACGCACCCTATGGACGGTCGGCAGGCTGTCTCGGATGCCAGGCACACGATTTTAGTGCAAATTAGACATTTTTCTTAAGAATGCGATTAAGATAAGTTTGGTTAGGTAAGTAAAAATTTTGCTTTTTCCTACCACTTTTTCAACAAGAGATCGTATTTTCAGAAGCGTACAGAAAGTGCGTAATTACCGATATTTTATTGACCATCGATGTTTCTCCTCGCAATGACAGTGTCTTACTTTTTGTAAAATAGCAGTTTAGGATAAAATATTCATTTTCTTTTGAGTTCTATTAGTTAGAAAAAAGAATGAATTGAACAAAAATCACATTACCTTACTGAATTACTTCGTTGAAGTAGACGTTTTTTTCTTTTTCTTTCTAGAATATCGTTCATAAATAGAGTACACAGTACGTTTAGTATGTATGTTGTATCTAATATCTGTTTTAAGAGAACTAAAGCATTTACAATTGTGAAATTTATAATGTACGTTTTACGTTTTAAAATTTTGAATTTTCAGTTCGGATATTTTTAACGCCATAAAATAGACAATAAATCACCTAACACGATTTCATTTTTCCAAAACCTGAAAAAATGTAGCACAAAAATATCCCGTTTCCAGTCTTTAGTTAAATAATCATATATGTTCCTGATTAGGGAGTTCCTTTCTAAGGACGACAGTACATCCTCACGTCCACTGGCGAAAAATCCTGGACGCCCACACTGAGGGGAAACCCAGCCGGAGTACCTTGTGGTGGCGGTCCAGGCGTCTCCGATCACTCCGTTCTCGGAACACGGTGTTCTCTATCTGTATAAGGAAGTTGTGTCATGGTTGTCAGTGTCGCCACTTGTGAGTCACTCGGCGACACGACTTTGATTCATCTAAGTGCTCGCTCCTCTCGTGATGTGATACACATCTCATGGTTAGTTTCAATAGTGGGCTTTATATTTGCGTCACTAGACCACTTTTGCCCAACACGTTACATAACCTGTAAGGGGCATGGTTGTATTATGGCCTTTAAACCGTGAGAAAACAACTATTCATCGCCCTATTTTAGTTCCGGCCATGTATCTTCAAGAACTATTGTTCAAACATTTAAGTAACGAAATAAATAAATGATAGGTAATTAAACGTAATTAATGCTTCAAGGAGACAGAAATCAAGAAGTTTCTTCTCAAAATGAAGACTGCTATAAACATAAAAAACAACAAACTGCAAGGAAAGTGTGTGCAGTAATGATGTGCTATGTTTTATTACTTGATCTCTAATTGTGCATAAATTATTAAGCCGGTGTTGACTTTATAATCACCCTGTATAGTATGAAATATTGACATATTGCAAAATATTAAAAAATAAACAAACAAATTTTTTACAAACAAGACTATGTTGAAGATTCATAAACAAGATTTATGAATTCAAAACTATACCATAATTTAAAAATTACATTAGTTACTCTCCGAAAAAGACAGCTTATGAATGACATGTTTATTAGTATAGTACAGTAAAATCCTACTTTAAATATTATTTCACAAAGACACTGGCAATTTTTTAAAATTACCATTGAATATATATGAATGCAACGTAAATAAATGAAAATATTCCTATTTATGTAATCGAATGCGGAAGATATGAATGGACTCATATAAATTAATCAAAATCCAAAAGAAAAAAAGAAAACATATTTTTTATAATGCAAGAAACTCCAGACTCCTACACATTACAGCATGTGGCTCATCATTTAGACAACAAGATTTAACTTAACTGAAATAATAATATGCATAAGAGTTCAGATAATATTTCAATTTTATATGGAATTCGTACAAAAGCACTAGAAATGTTTTTTTCTCTTTTTCAGACATGAGCATTTATACATTATAAAACCTTTTTTAATAATTTTACTATCTATGTAATATGTATACAAATCCTAACCACATGGTAGTAATTAAAATAAATTTTGAAAACAAATTGACAAATAAAAAATCTAATAAAATGTTTCGACAGAAGAGAGAGTTTTGTGTGATTTAATTGAATCTCCATTTAACGAGAGGGCCAGTGCTCGCGAATTGTTGACACAGGTAAATCAAATCAGCAGACGAACAGCTGGACCAAACCTCTTTATTTCATTACTCGCTGCCCTTCTTTGCAGTATTTTCCTCTGTGTAAATTATGTTAATACATTCAAATCAAATATAATAAACAACTATTTAAATAATAATTTTAAAATTTGTTTGAAAACTAAATTGTATTATTTCAAAGGTAAATAAATAAATAAAACTGTGGAATTATTAAAACTAAGTTAGAACTAAAAAATTAAGACAGTTTTCACTTATAGTTCAAATATCAGTGGGTTAGCAAATGTATACCTTCATAAAGTTATCTATAATTCTATTTATAAATTTTATTTGATAATATTAAAAATAAGTAAAATTCGTATACAATTCACCTTAAAAGGGATTAAAAAATACGTTAACGATCAAATAACTATTATCCTGGAAAAACGACTAATTTGCTACTTTATTTTTGAGTTTACAAAACACTTCACATTTACCAAGTTTTAAAATATAAATAAATGCTTTAACTCTATCAGTACTTATTGGTCTAATCTCTTGAAAAGCTCAAATCAATATGGAAAAAATATCTATACTATTTTTCAATTATTTTCTAATTAAAGAACAAATATATCGATGTATGCAATTGAACCTAACTATTATAAAAAATATGCTCAAGAGTTATTTTTACTGCTGTTAAATGATTCCCACTTTTTTATTTACAAATTATAAAGGTAAGTAACATAATATGAAACTAAATACTATTTGCTACACCCTAAGAGTTTTACTGGATACATCCTACCAATTTTACTTTCTGTATCTTAATATTTTTACTTGCCACACCCTCACAGTTTTACTTGTCATACCCTAACAGTTTTACTGCATACATCCTACCAATTTTACTTTCTGTATCTTAATATTTTTACTTGCCACACCCTAACAGTTTTACTTGTCATACCCTAACAGTTTTACTTGCTACACCCTAAGAGTTTTACTGCATACATCCTACCAATTTTACTTTCTGTATCTTAATATTTTAACTTGCCACACCTCACAGTTTTACTTGTCATACCCTAACAGTTTTACTTGCTAATTCCTAACAGGTTTACAAGCTCGAACCATAACAATTTTACATTATACACTCTAACAGTTTTACTTGCTACATCCTAACAGTGATTCAATGCAGTCTTCAGATATTCCATCTGGACTAAAAGACAAATGACAATACCAAAACCACAGCTGAGTTTTGTTATAAGATGCACACTTTTAAGGTTGTGCAATTGGTTTTCGGTGAGTTGATTATTTTCCAATTTTATAATAAAAATTAGTTAATGTACCTTCCCTTGAAACAGGAAGAATACACAAAAATGTTAACCACTTTATTAGAACCTGTACCCTTATGAAGTGGTGAATTTAGCTAATTTTAAATCAAGCATAAGACAAAACCGTCAAAATTTCAAGTTTATCTTTTTATAACTACGTTTGTTGCACATAACTGCAGGGATTAAAATGTTTTTCATTTTTTAAATGTGTAACATTATTTATAATTTTACAGATTAAAATAGGTTATAACTTTTTACCTTTAAAATTATAAATATTTTTACATTAAAAAAAAATGAAAAACATTTTAATCCCTTCATTTATGTGCAACAAACGTAGTTATAAAAAGATAAACTTGAAATTTGAACGGTCCTATCTTATGCTTGATTTAAAATCAGATAAATTAACCATTTTATAAGGCCACAAGTTCTAATGTAGTGGTTAAATTTTTTTTATTTGTATTTTTTCTGTCTCAAGTGAAGGAATTTTGATTGTAAAATTGACAAATAATCAACACACCGAAAACCGATTGCACCACCTTAATCAAAATTGGACTCGAAGTACAAAAGCACAATAAAATAAATTGCTTACTCATCAGACTTGATATACATTTAACTTGGTATCCATAATCTCCCCCTCACAAATATTTCTTTAAAAAGTATAAAAACGCTAATTTTATTGTGATTATTACTATCGACTATTTTTAGAACTGATTTTTATGTTCCCCGAAAACAATCTGGGTTTAATTCAAAGTTTTTTCCTTTTTAGTTTAAAGACCCTTGATTTTTGTTTGTTTTTTAATACGCTTTTTAAAAAGACCCTTGTTTGTAAAAGCATTCAATTGTTTAAGAAAAGAATTCCTAATAAGTGTTTTTATACATAGCCAAAAGGAAATCAATTTCCTTGTACTCTTTACAAATATTTATGGGTCTTTTTATGGACACCATCTATTTTAATGGTTACTGGCCGAGTCCATAGTTTTTTTTATTTATTTTGACTTCAGGTATTTAAATACATTTGAGTTTGAAACCCAAAAGTCCACATATTTCAAAACAATAATCATATTATTTAAGCCTATATCTACGGTTAGAGGCCGTGACTTGATTCTGCATATTTAAAAACGTACTAAGTGTAAATTTACATTCACATTCATGTACAAGCAGGCTCCTACGGGTGGGTTGTGTGCTCGTGTCAATCATGTTCAAGCAGGCTCCTACGGGTGGGTTGTGTGCTCGTGTCAATCATGTTCAAGCAGGCTCCGACGGGTGGGTTGTGTGCTCGTGTCAATCATGTTCAAGCAGGCTCCTACGGGTGGGTTGTGTGCTCGTGTCAATCATGTTCAAGCAGGCTCCTACGGGTGGGTTGTGGGC
This sequence comes from Stictocephala bisonia, assembly GCA_035578905.1. Classification (NCBI taxonomy): domain Eukaryota; kingdom Metazoa; phylum Arthropoda; class Insecta; order Hemiptera; family Membracidae; genus Stictocephala; species Stictocephala bisonia. The sequence continues at coordinate 637,626 of JAQJVL010000189.1, forward strand.
TCGTGTCAATCATGTTCAAGCAGGCTCCTACGGGTGGGTTGTGGGCTCGTGTCATTCATGTTCAAGCAGGCTCCTACGGGTGGGTTGTGTGCTCGTGTCAATCATGTTCAAGCAGGCTCCTACGGGTGGGTTGTGTGCTCGTGTCAATCATGTTCAAGCAGGCTCCTACGGGTGGGTTGTGGGCTCGTGTCATTCATGTTCAAGCAGGCTCCTACGGGTGGGTTGTGTGCTTGTGTCAATCATGTTCAAGCAGGCTCCTACGGGTGGGTGCTGGGCTCGTGTCATTCGCGTTCAAGCAGGCTCCTACGAGTGGGTTGTGGGCTCGTGTCATTCGCGTTCAAGCAGGCTCCTACGGGTGGGTTGTGGGCTCGTGTCAATCATGTTCAAGCAGGCTCCTACGGGTGGGTTGTTGGCTCGTGTCAATCATGTTCAAGCAGGCTCCTACGGGTGGGTTGTGGGCTCGTGTCAATCATGTTCAAGCAGGCTCCTACGGGTGGGTTGTGTGCTCGTGTCAATCATGTTCAAGCAGGCTCCTACGGGTGGGTTGTGGGCTCGTGTCAATCATGTTCAAGCAGGCTCCTACGGGTGGGTTGTGTGCTCGTGTCAATCATGTTCAAGCAGGCTCCTACGGGTGGGTTGTGGGCTCGTGTCAATCATGTTCAAGCAGGCTCCTACGGGTGGGTTGTGGGCTCGTGTCATTCATGTTCAAGCAGGCTCCTACGGGTGGGTTGTGTGCTTGTGTCAATCATGTTCAAGCAGGCTCCTACGGGTGGGTGCTGGGCTCGTGTCATTCGCGTTCAAGCAGGCTCCTACGGGTGGGTTGTGGGCTCGTGTCATTCGCGTTCAAGCAGGCTCCTATGGGTGGGTTGTGGGCTCGTGTCAATCATGTTCAAGTAGGCTCCTACGGGTGGGTTGTGGGCTCGTGTCAATCATGTTCAAGCAGGCTCCTACGGGTGGGTTGTGGGCTCGTGTCATTCATGTTCAAGCAGGCTCCTACGGGTGGGTTGTGGGCTCGTGTCATTCATGTTCAAGCAGGCTCCTACGGGTGGGTTGTGTGCTTGTGTCAATCATGTTCAAGCAGGCTCCTACGGGTGGGTGCTGGGCTCGTGTCATTCGCGTTCAAGCAGGCTCCTACGGGTGGGTTGTGGGCTCGTGTCATTCGCGTTCAAGCAGGCTCCTACGGGTGGGTTGTGGGCTCGTGTCATTCATGTTCAAGCAGGCTCCTACGGTTGGGTTGTGAGCTTGTGTCATTCATGTTGTATTGAGGAAGTTATGTGATTCAAATAAATAGCCTTCCTTCCTCAAGAGATGTATTCTTGCAGTGAAGGGGGAGGGGGTGAGAGACCATCTCTTTCTCTTGACCCAAAACTCAACCTTGATCTAAGTGTAATTTTGCCGACGATTTCATCTTTTAAGAAGACTATTTCTTAGACGCAACTTGATTCATGTATTTTATCACACTATCTTCTTTGAAACACTATTTAAAAATAGGAATGTTAGAACTATTCACTATACGCTAGATTCTATTCTACTTGGACAATAGTTGTGCAAGGATAGAGTGATTTGATCCCGCTCCGTAGTCACCACCTTGGCGGGTGGCGCTTCTGTGCGATTCTCCCCCAATTAACCTTGGCGAACAAAGCCACGTGAAGACCAGCGGTGACTTCAAAGGCCGTCGCAGGTAGGCGCTGACGTGGCTCTTAGGCCTCAAACTAAAACACTTTAAAATATGACCGAGTGTATATCACGGGGAACGCCCACATGAGAGCGCCGAGCTTGCCGCTGGAAACCGGGAGGCGAAAATTTGTCTGCCGACCGAAAAGAAGGGAATTATAGACGAAATAACGGACACTTTATCATGCAAATCGATCGGAGAAGTGGAGAACAAGTTTAGTGCTTCGCAAGAGCCTCGGAGATTATAAAACTGTTGCTCAATCCTTTTGGGCAGGTTATTTAGGGTACAGTTTATCCTAAACGTATATGAATATTATACTCCTTTTGTCCTGTTTTTATTAAAACAATTTAAACGTTTCTAGATATTTCGTAATATAATTGCAGTTAAAGACGTTGTGGGATATCTTGCAATATGGAGAGATCCGGAGTAAATCAAAAAGAGGATCTTTTTGAACTCTCTTAGAAGTACCTCTTTGCGTCTTATATCCGGAGGAGAATGTTGCACAGCACTGGAAGCCATGATAGATGGGTTGCAAGAAGGAACTCTAGTGCCGTCATCGGTGAAATGAACCTTCCTCGTAAAGAATGGACTATGATGATTCGTTTTCGCACGGGTGTGGAAAGATGCAGCTACTGGAAATATAAGTGGGGAATGGCAAATGATCAGTAATGTGATTACGCAGTCGAAGTTCAAACTATGGATCACATAATTAATTACTGCCCACTGTGTTCTTTTCAGGGGGGATCTTCATTAATCGGAGAAGCAGGTGTTGAATGGTTGCAAAACCTGGATTTTGCTCTGTGACGGGAGATCGATATTTAACCCTAGATCGTGAGCATCAGGTGAACCAATATGTGCTCCCAACTGCGGCACTACGCAAGCTTTTTTGTAAAAATCATTAAAAATTCTAAATACACTCCAAATGTAAATGTTATCATATCGTTTTTCTTCTCAAGAACTGTACATTCACGAACTACCAACAAAACTTACAAAAAGAATTAGTAAATAATTACTGACATGAAAGGATTGAAAAAAGTTTAATATTGTATGTAAATTATAACTTATAACCCTCCTTAGGAGAACTAAAAAAGTTTGTAAATAATTCCAAGTCAGCCAAATTGTTTATTATTTAGTGCACTATAATAATATGTTGTTACATTTTAGATAAACTACTAGGTTTTTTTGGAAGTGTTTGTTTAGATAAAACGCAAAAATGAAAAAATGTGCAAAGATACAGTATGATCACTGTTGGTAATCAAATAGTAAATGTAAAAATTTTTTAAAAACACCATTGAATAAACAAGAAAAATTTGTTTAAGAAAAATAGCCATGTTGTACCCATACACAACTTTTTATACTTTTAGTTTATTGGGAAAAATAAAGATTTTACCACGGAAACGAAAAATTTCTGTGAAAAATTACATAACAATCTAAAAATAAGGAGTATGTATAATTTTGTTTATAATTGTTTGCTACATGTACTGTATTAGTACAATCTATTAGCTACAACCTGCCTTAAAGGATCTGATTATTCAATATAATTTAAATTGTATCTTGAAGACTTGCTTTGGAAGAGTTTTTGTATGGTAACGTTAAAGATATGAACGCCTACTTCTAAAACTTAATACAGTACCATTAATTGAATTTTTAGCCATCTAAACTAACATCTCGATTATGTTGTGCCAGTAATTATATTTTTCGAAGTGTATTTATTTATTGTTCGTGGTGCTTTTAGACCATGATCGGTCAATGATTAAGGGTTCGGACCGCAGAGTTCCCCAACTGAGCCGACGGTCCGCACTCACTCGTTGAGTGAGAATCACACAGTCCTGCAGGCCCATGTGAACTTGTGAGTGGTGTTAATAAAGTATACAACTATGAAGTATTAACAGTCTCCGCAGCTGACCTTACTTATCACTAAACAGAGGCACAGAGATAAAGAGACAGAGGTAGCTCTCTTACAGCCGCAGCGATTGCCTCAAAGGCAGACACAGCTAGGAAGGAAATAAGGGAAGGGACTGATAACGGTGCTGACCCTGCCATCTGCACAGAGAACTGGAGAACTACTCGACACCTTAAGTTTCTATAGCTCAACACTCGGTCAGTTACAGACTATTGGATGCGACCTCTGTGTCTTTCTTCTATGCGGCATAGACTGATTGTACTGCTCATGGCTAGATTGAACACTGGATATGTACAAAATAAACCTAATTTGAATGCTTGTTGCTTGCTTAAGGTAAATAAACAATAGACAACGTGAGCTACATATAAATTTCTTCTGCTTATAGCAAATTTATTTTCGTAATGTTTATTTTTTAAAGAAGTTCAGTTTCGTAAGCATGAGGTTCTAAATTTCATCCTCATCAGAGTAAAAACAAATTTTGAAAGGAATCAGCTGACAATTAGCGGCTGTTTATTTGACGTTGACCTCTTTATTAGTGACGTTTCCCAAGGATTAATCGGCCTTAGTTTGTAACAAAGGCTAAATTCACTCATTTACACTCATCACACTCATTTGAAATCGATATTCACCCATATCTTGACGATCGAAGATTCGAAATTGTGTGCATTCTTACGAACGTAAACAACCCTGCATAAGTGTTCCTCGTTCTTTTACAATGAATATTTGGAAAAGAGTATTTATTTTCAAGCAAACGATTATAGTAGATTTATTTTAAATTACATTTTTGTAGTATATAAGTGCGCCAAGCTTGTTTGCTCCCTTATTCACAGAATTCAGCATATGACATGACAAGACCATAGACCGAGGGTTGAATTACGAATCAAAACTCATGTTCCATTTTGGTTACATGAATTGGGTGGTAAATCCATAAAGGACAGTGGCCGATGTATATTAAATTAAAAAACCAAGTTGGAAAGTTGATATATTTATTTAATCTTAAGACCACCGATCATCATGATATGAGTAAATATGGATTTCAAATGAGTGTGATGAGTGTTGGTTGGTTAATTTAGTCTTTGTTACTAACTAATTACCATAGATAATATCCTTAATTAGTAACCTGACAACGAATAAACATTTGATGGTTATCATTTGACTTTTGTTAAAAAAAAATGTTTTTTCTAAGATTGGAATCAACTTAGGATATTTTGTGTATGATACCAAATTAATTTTGCTAATGAACAAACATTAATTTAACCAATAATCTAATAAACAAATTTCCATTAAGATAATTTGGCTGATTTTTTTCTTCATATTAGTGTAATCACCACCAACTCTGTTAGATGTAAAATTTTGAATTCTTGGGAGTTCGCAGAATATCCGTTCGAAAACAGTTCTCGGTTTGTGAACGTTGACTGTCCGAAGAGACTATCACCTATAGAATCGAGGTGTGAAAGAATGGAGGTGTCGACCCGAGCGTACCTGGCTGTCCGGGTACAATACGGGTGTGAAATATCTAACAACCATAAAACACTTGGGGAGGTTGGGTGCGTGTTCATTCAGTGGCGGGCGGAGTGTGACTGAAGAGGAAGAGACTATCACCCATAGAATCGGAGGAGGTGTGAAAGAATGGAAGTGTCGACCCGAGGGTGACAGCTTTTACACTTACTAGGTTAAGTAACCACTTTTCTTTGAAACTCACTAGTAGATTAATAAATATATGTTTTGTTGTGTGAAAATGTTATAGCAATCGTCTGTGATTGGCTAAAACTTTCCTCTTACTTCCTTACAAACTTACGATTTTTGCATTCACTCTCTCCAATACATTAGAATTGTTCCACTCTTTCCTTGGCCAGTCAACCACATGTGAGGTCTCTAATAGACATAAAACCTTTGCAGAAATACCAAAATACCTTTTGCAACGAAATTTTTTATTCATTTTGGAAACAAAATATTGGAACGATCCTAAGCGTCCAGCTCAAATTCCTTTACTCTAGATAATTTAGAGTGCCTTATTTTTCCAATGTGCTGAAAATACATTCTAAAGCCCAGGTGACACTAACACCTTAAGGATTCTGTGTACACGAACAACACATCATCCTCATCCTTTACTATCAAAAGACCAGAAACTCAGAAAAAGAGAAGGAGACAATCCTGCCGGAAGATTTTCTATGATGTTATAATAACCCTATTAAATAAAATGAAGATAATAAGTACGCATCAAGACGAAAAAATGGGAGTTAAGGCGTTCATAATCGACGCACGCCTAGTACAGGATCTAATAATCTCTTCAAGGCGATTCATATCGTCATAATAGACCATAAATATGTTCTACCATCGGTCAAAGTGGCAGGAAACTGTTTCCTTCTAAATCAATGTTTATTTATACCGATATCTTCACTAACCTTCCCGACTCTGACATTTATGTACGAAGTGATGACGTTTTATGAAAAAAAATTCCCAAATTGGCTCCCATTTAGCCGTAAATTTTGGCAGACAGAAAATTAAACAGTCAGCAGAGTTTTTAATACTTGGGTCTGAACTTGCCCAACCTTTATGTTGGAGTGGACCTTCAACATCCAGAGGGAAAACTCCATTAACCTATCGTACCATGTGTCAAATAAGCCGGTTTATGGGCGATATTTTCCGGCCGCCCAACGCGCTTGCCGTAATAGAGTGATCATAGCCTCTCATGGGGCTGTCAATTTCGCTAATGTAGGTCCTCGCTGGAGGCTATGGGCGGCAAAACCTCCTGGGAGGCCTACCAAGCGGGAACTATACGCCACTACAACTTTCACTTAGCATGATGAATGAAATTTTAGTGTAACTTTGACTACTTTCATTATAGATTAGTTTTAATTTCAGCATGATAACAATTTGATTTATTTTAGAACTACAAAAATGCCAGGTTGTAATGTTTAGTATTGGAAACGTGTATGCCATACACTTTACAATGTAAATATTTCCCAAGTTATCTCCTATGTATAATTCGGCCAATGGCAATACTTTACTTAATTTCATTTTTTTTTTACTTTCATTGTTTTAAAATGGGACATTTTTAACAAACAAACAAAAATGTTCATAGTATAGTTATTGTTTGAAGTACTTTTCAACAACAGTATCTTTAACATTAATTATACATAACAACTGTTTTAAACAACATATATTTAAGTACACGAAAAATAAGAAAATAATCAATTAGTCATACTAAACAAATCAAGAAAAATCTATCTTAATTTGTATTTTTGAATAAAACTTACTTATTCCCTGAGTCATCAAAATGTCTAGAGTAGATGAATACAGTTTAAAAAGCGAAAAACTGTAGTTTCATGACAGAAATTAAGTTATTATTTAACTTTAAACTTACCACATATCAAAAGTGATTACACTTTTAAACGTAGAAAGATAATAAGATCCACACATAATCATACATCAGCAGCCATCAAATGTAAGATTCACGTGTTTAAAACATGACTTAAATGTAATTGTACAATTTATTCAAGGTAAAATGTAAAAATCATGGATATGACTTTCACTGCATATACAGAGTTGAAATAGGTAATTTTTAATACAATTATTGCGATTTTTAACCTTAAATCCTCTATTAACTAAACGCAAGATCTTAAGATTTAACATGGATTTAATGTTCACATTGTGTACATTACATGCCTTTCAGAAAATCTATCATTACTACAGTTCGTATTTTTCAGCAACATCACAATCAAGTGCGTGTGTTTAGCCCTCGATCTGCTAAGTACGTAAGTGGGTGATTTGTAAGTTTCAACCTAAATTTAATAAAAATTTCCATGAAATAGAGTTCATGGATGCAGCAAAAAATAAGAATATATATACTTGGTCCCTATTAGCAAAACGATGAAATAAAATTAATGTCAATTACAAATGTATAAAAAAGATTTAAAAGCTCTCAGACTTTATAAGGAGAAGGAGAAGTTTCGTTGCGCATATCTTTTGGATAGAGGATAAGGTATCCTTTTTTTAGGTAAAGTAAGGTAAAGTAAGGTAAGGTAAAGTTTTTAGGAGAACTATCTGAATTTTTTTTTTTTTCAAATCTGGAGTTAAACAAGGTGGGCTATCATCACACCTATTTAAATGTGTATTAGAGAAAGTTTCTAGGGAGTATAATGTAAATTTTAGACAAAAATAAGGGAATTAGGAAAGGATCTAAAGGGTTATCCTGCAACTGTTTAGCTTTCGCAAATGATATGGCATTCATAGCTAAAATTGGTTGGAATCAGAAGTAATTGGAACTTTTTTACAATACATACTTGATTTAAAACATTAGTCAAGTTAAGATGAATATATTTAAATATTTTAGAGAAACGGTTAAAAAACTATATTTTGTAAGCAATACACGTATGATTCTTCTACGTTAGTGTGCGTGTGAGTAAGTAGCTTACATTTAGCGCCTGCTCACTTCAAAATAAACCAAAATTCTTTCAGTTCACATTGATAGCGTTAAATGATTCGTTAGTTATATATTTATTTTTTAAATGTTATCTTTCTTACTAACCAATGTTGTTTAGAAGTGTACAATTAATTGCCTATTTTATTTCAGTAAAAAAACTTATATCAGATTAAGCCCCCGCTCGCGTGAAGGTCTCATGTGGGCAATGTAATATTCCAATGTAATTCTTTTTTTTTTTTCTGGACTGTTTCGTACTAGTACGTAATAGAGTCGAATAAATCACTTTTTTAATTTGAATTTGTAAGTTATTTGAATTTTAAGAACAAAATTGACATGGCATTTCTTTTCCTCCGATGTAAAGTATTAAAAACAAATGTATAAATATTAAGTATACAAAAATCATTGTTTTTGGACTCGTAATGTGATCTTTAAAATGAATTGTACCAGCGAATGCTAAGTTTCGTAAAAAAATTTAATTTTCAAATTTCAATGTTGAACAACTTCAAATACATTTAAGAAAGCTTGAGATGCCTGATTGCGTTATTCAATGAACTGTTTGAAGAGTAAATATTTTATCACACATTGGTTGGTTAGGAGATTCTAAATACTTGTATATTCAGACGGTCCGACCAAATATGTGTCTAATAATGTTGATTAAACATTACCATTATTTACCTTGGTCAAACTTTACTTTATGATACTGAGAGGACATGAACGTGATATTCTTATTAGATATTCATTAGGAGACAAATCACATTCAACTTATCTGTCGACCTATAAGAGTTCTGCTGGTTTTCTAAAAAATATCCGTTTATCTCCCTCAGCAGTAAAACCCTCCCTCACTCGTTACCCGATGATTTACATGGACAGGCCCATCACGGAGCTACTTGAACCTAGTAAAGGTCTCCCTAGCCACCCGGGATGCGAAGGGCATGATGGGTCGCCAATTAAGCCCAAAATGACGGCCCAGTAGGGGGTACATTCCAATAACTTGTCAAAAACTGGTGGATTTATTGAGGGGCGAAATGTAGAGCTCCTTCGGCGCTTTTAAAACTTACCACAACTAAATTCCATTGGTTTTAGATTACACGGTCTTCAGTAATAAGTTAGGACGCGGCCTTAATTCCATATATTTCATTATTATTATGAAATATTAGGCCCGATTAAAAGATGCGCCCCAGGCGTCGGGAGAGAGCGTAATCGATCACCGGAGTAAATGTGGAGGTCTCTATTAGTGGCGCCCCGGGCGCTGAGTACTTGCGCCCCCACCACTCGTCAACGTCACTATAGAGCCGTAGTATCACCACAGGTGGCAGAACTAATCCATCCAGTTGTCTATGAACTGGTAGAGAAACGAATATCAGACTGTAATACTGTATAACGATTGGAAAATAATCCAAATGAGGTAGTTTTTCATTAGTCCTATCTATTAATTTTGAAAAATAAAATAATTTATAAAAGATCAAAATTACTTTTTCTCAGTTTAAAAAATGAATGTTGAGTCCTTCTGAAAAATGGCCAGGGCCGAAACTTAAAATAAATTCAATAAAAACTAGAAACACGATTGATTCTGCCGTATTCAAATATGTGTTCATAATATATTAGGCAATGAACAACATGCATGCCCATCCACCCATCCATACATGTTCAGTGGTGTCGATCCACTCGCCCACCCTTGCACATACAGTATTTTTTACCCACCCGCCAAACCTTATACGTACAGTGGTGTTGAGACTCTCCCACCCATCCATACATGTACATTGGTGTTGATCCGCCCACCCATACACGTACAGTTATGTCAACCCACCCTCCCGCTCTTAAATATACAGTATTATTGACCCACCCACCACCTTTATACGTACAATGGTGTTGACCCACCCACCCATACATACATGTACAATGGTGTTGACCCACCCACCCATCCATACATGTACATTGGTGTTGATCCACCCACCCATACACGTACAGTTGTGTCGACCCACCCTTAAATATACAGTATTATTGACCCACCCTCCCACCCTTATACGTACAATGGTGTTGACCCACCCACCTTTTCTGAGCTTATACAAGTTTATGGTCAGTTGTCGGTAACCGACGACTTCGTCCCACCCAACGAACGGCTGCGTAATCATATTCTACAACACATTACCTAATACAACCAGATGTAACATAACCTAACCTTATTTAATATAACATAACCTATAGTAATTTGAACAATATTCAGTATGGTTCTTTCTATAGCAACATGTGTTGCACAGAAAATGCCTTAAGAGAGGTGGCCTTGGTGGTATTCTTGAAAACAGACCTTAAATGCATGTACTCAATTAGAATACAACCTAGGCTTTATGAAATGATTGTTTTATACTGATTTGATATAATTATGTCACATAATTTTACACATAGAAAATAAGAAACAATGGTTAATTTCTTATGGCCAGAGCGAACACCTAAGTGGTAGATATAGCTACAACTAATGTACTTCTGGTATATGTGTTGTAATATTTACTCCATTTGTCCCTGAGGATTTTGAAAATGAAATGAATATCGTCTTTATCAGGGGCGAAGTTAGGACTATAAAGTCCTCTCTTCCACTTAACCCCAGGATTTTTGGGGAATAAGGAAGGGACTGACAAGGTGCTGGCCCTGCCATCGTTTGGCAAACTGGAGAACTAACTTCTCCAAACTAACTCGACACACATTCAGCGCACGATTGGATGTGAACTATGTTTCTTTCTTCTCTGTGGTGTCGTTAACTTACTTTCAATTTTTTTTTTTTAAATAGGGAGCGGTGGTGTAAGATAAAACTACAAATATCTACAGCTTCAAAATTTAAAGTGATCTGTAGTCAACTAAAAGGTCAATATTTCTTTCTTTCAATTATTTTGTTACCTTCGCTAATATACTAAAATCGTCAAGCTATGCGTTTCGCAGTCAATAATGCTCAATCTTCAAGCTTAATCCTCTTGAAGCATCACTGACTCCGAAACGCGTCGCATGACAATTTTAGGATGTCAACGAAAGTAAAATAAAATAATTTTAATTGATAATTTTGATATGATAATGAAATAACAATATTGATATTCATTGGTATTATTATTTATTAGTAAGACGCCTATTGTCAAGATATAGGTGAATATGAGGGGCTAATGAGTGTGATGAGTGTTCATGAACGGGGCGAGCGACAGTGGAGCGCCTGTCAAAAACATCAAACTTTCTGCTAGCAAATCGCACAACTGCGACAGTGGAGCGCCTGTCCGTGAGGCGCTCCACTGTCGTAGCCTCGCGGGTACAGTGTGACAAGGGTTCAAAATCTAGGGTGTCTTGATATATATGATGAGATAACGTTTAACTTGAGAGCAATTAACATTTTAGGTGATGCATATGTTTATTAAAATAAGCATACATGTTATTTACATAAGATCCAGGTTCAATTCTCGGTTTTGTTAACAAATTTTACACTTCAAATTTCTTTAGAAATAAAAAAAATCCTTCTGGCATTGAAATTGTAAATATAAGCTATATTAAAATAAGATGTCATAATCCTATTCATTGACACACTTCTAAGTCATAAAAAAGGTGTATTGTATAAGACGTAAAATCGTGGATTGCTTGGCGTTTGACGTATTCCTAAGTAACTACTTTTCATAATCCTTTATATTATATCAAGGCTAAACAGGTTGAACCGTCAATAATGTATAAAAGCTGCATTTAAACTAACTGAGTAATAAGTTGATAGAACATCTGTTTGCGGTATATATTTTCAGTTTTGTAATAAAACTAAATACCTTTAACATATAATGTACTTATAAAATTTATTTAAATAGTATTCATTAATCATTGAGACACATCCAATACATTATTTTCATACCAACCAACTAACAAGTAGATGACAACCAAATATTTCAAATCTTTGAAGTCTTTGGATAGCATAAATTATCAAAAGGAGTTCATTAGCAAGTGATAATTCAATATGTATGACAATAAACTTTAAAATCAAATTAAATTATAAAATGTCTTATATTGTCCTCCAGTCTCAGAACATTTTTGCACCTATACAATAAATGCTTGATTTAATTAGATAAAACTGATGAATTAGTTACCTATCTTCTTTCAAATGTAAAACTTATTTTTAATTTAAATAAGTGTATTAATTTATTTAAATTAAAACTTTTAATTTACTATGGTGTAACTTATTTTTAATTTTTAAATAAGTTACATCATATTTAGTTACAGTTATATTATTATATTTTAAAAACAAATTTATTTCATTTTATTTTTGTCCAATGATGCTTACTTTGTAAGCGAAATACCTCAAGCAAATAACACATTTATATAAAAATTCTGATGATGTACAGTATAGGGTGAGTGCACCAGTGAATGGTCGTTAAAGCTTGAGTTTCCACTTGTATCTTACATGGGAAAACAGACTGTTACGCTAATAATTTAAACGTCTTTCCCGTAGTCTTCTGTACTTCCTTAACATAACACTTAATGTATTATGTTTAAACAGAGTATTGAAAAAAACAATTTATTGTACATAAATCAACCCACCAGTGGATGACCGACTGTATAAATTATTGTTGGTTAGAATTTCGATCTTGAAATGAGTAGAATTGTAGAACTTAACATGTTTACTGGTCATTAGATATAATATATTTCAGTTTCAATCAATAATCAAAGAATAATTTAAAATATGTAGTTGACCTTGTTCGTACGACTTGCTATGGTGGAGAAGCTGATGATGTACTGGGTGGAACACTTAGTTTTGTTTGTGTTACAAACAGACGTTTGAACTTTTTTTTTTTTTTTTTTTTTTTTTTTTTTTTTTTGAGCCAGTGCCAGGAAGGATTCAACTCACGCTCCAAAGTTACTTTTAAGACTATTTGTGATAGACAAGGCAAGAAGAAAATCTTAATATTATGTTATTCATACGAAACGGTCATTCACTGATGCACTCACCCTGATACATTTTATTAAAGTTGTTAGTATCTATTATGTTATGCTATGTATATTTATTATGCTAACTAATAAATCTAAATTTTAGGCTTACGTACATAGTAAAGTTTTTAACATAGATCTCAGTATATTAAAAGTAATAATTTCTTCTTAAATAAAGTAACTAAACATTAAGCAAAAGTCTTCCACAAGAAAAAGCGACATTTTTGACATATTTGTTGTGAATATCTTTGTTGGAAAATAGACATAAACCACGGCCGGATGGTATCATGGCCGGCAGGATGTGATGTGATGAATTCATGGAACTTTCGACCCTTGCCACCCTCTAATTCTACCGCGTTGAATGTGCCATTAGGTATTTCGCGTAAACTATGGAAATCCCTGAAGAACACTAATACTATTAGTAAGAAAAAATACCCCTCCCTCTAAACAGGATACATACCACCAAGGGTATCTTACAGAATTTTTATGGCGAATGTGTTTTGATATTTATTAATAAAAAATATTCTATATTTAATCAAAAAACTATATCTTTGATATCAGTGCCGACATTTTCAGCCATTCCTTTGCCATAATTTTAATATGTTAATTGGTAATATAATCAACAATTTTATCTACACGACTTTTAAGTGCTTTTAATGTTTATGTAATTTTCTGTAGTTACCAATAAAAATACACATAAAAATACACATATAAATGAGAATAATGACATTTTTGTTCTTTTTTAATTCAATTTATATACTGTCAGTTCATCAAGAGCAGCGCCAAAACGTAAACTGCATTTTCAAATAATATGTTTAACATAAATAAACATAATAATATACAGTACAATTTTTATAACCGTAGACTCGGTCGAGCACTACTAACTTGTATGAAAATGTTTGCATTACGTACGAGCGTCCAACTGCACTTTTCTGTTTCCTATCGTGTTTTAAATATAAAGATGTTGACATAACATTGAATTAATTATACCAAATAAAAGTATATATATATATTATTGGCTGTGTACTTTTGAGAGCTAATATAATATATATTATTTTTAACTGCTGTTAATATTTTAAACATTATTATTGAAGACAAATAAAAATTATCTATTGAGGAAAATTCATATTATTTGGTCAGGCTAATTTTGTAAAAGTTAAATATTAAAAATAAGTGAAATAGCATGTTTCGTTTGAATTTCCATATTTTGTTTGTTTTAGAATATTATAACCTACAGCTTGAGTGTAAATAGTATTTTTTAATTGAGTTTTGGTTTTTTTTTATATTTTAGATTATTTTAAATATTAGTAAGTATAGCAAAAATTATTTAGTTTGAACTTAAATGTATATTTATTGATTTAGAATAGTTTTTTAATTAGCATAATACGTGTTGGTACATATACAGTACAAGTAAACGTCACACAACACAAATTTATTACAATATAAGCACAAAATGCACAAATATATTACAATACAAGCACAAAAATATTTGTGCATTTTGTGCTTATATTGTAATAAATTTGTGTTGTGTGACGTTTGCTTGTACTGTAATTTAGAATGTTATACATATTAAGTATTAAAACTTAGAAATACAGATTCATTATTTATATACCTATTTTTAACTCTTCCTTTTCTTTGAAACAACTTGCCGAGTAATAAAATTAATATAATTTTATAGTAATTTTTTTACTATACATTTTTTTTTAGTAATTTTTTTTAGTAATTATTTTATATATATTACAGTACATTAATAGTGTTGATTGGTCTTTTGGGATAACCCCTTACTAGAACCTATCAAATACAAAATCAATGTTACACTTACTCCTACAAAATATGCAGTGCGCTTAACAAAGTCAGTATGATAGTAGCCGTTGTGATATTTGATTGGTAGGTATTTAGGAGGCCCCGCGAGCTGAGCTACATAGCAGGTAGGAAGCAGGTAGTAGAGTTCCGAGGACAGGTAGTTTTAGGTGGGACACAGGAGCGCCTCCGGAAAGGGGTGGGGAGGCTCTCTTGAGTTTCCGGAGCCGCTCCTGAGTCGCACTCCTAGCGAAAATTATTTATGACAACCCCTCAGCCAGGTAAGAAGCGCACTTTTGTCGCGGAATCTCATGAACGAGTGTAGTCATTGTTACTAATTAAGACCGATTGTTCCGTAGAATGAGCCAATATCCAGGGCAAATAAGGGAACTACAGTTTTTCGTGGCATCCGAACAACGTAGTGTTTGTCTGATTTTCAGTTAACTGACAAAACTGGCACTCAGTTCTTTTCCCTACACAACATCTAAACCTTGACTACCGTCTAACATGGACAACCCAGACTACTCTAATAGTGTCATGTTGATGGCTACCATTGAGCGGACGCCGTGTCGGTATTAAGAGGACAGAGCAAATACCTTTCTCCTGCAATATTTTGTTCCCAAGTAGCTGGGTTACAGCACTTTGCCACCAATGCTGTCTTGTATGTTGTTTGTCATCTAGTACATTCTTTCTCGCCCTCTTTTTCCCTTCACTTCTCGTTGTCTGCAATAGGTACTTCAACTCGTGTTCCAGCCAGTGCGTTTTCTTTCTTTTTAGTTTTGAAAGAAGAGCGTTTCTCTGCTTTCACTTAATTTCTTCAGTTTCATCACTCACCCAGTATTAGGTGACATGAATACAACATTTGTACCGAAAGACTTGTCTCATGAGAGAGGGTATCAGGAAACAAAACAAAATCACTAGCTCCCGCCTCAAATGCGTGAAGATCGACTCGAGCTGGTCGGAGAGTAAATTATAAAATGGTCAAGATAAGCATTTAAATTGAGACCGTTCCAATTTCCAGTTAGATTTATCGTTTGACATTGGGGAATGGGGAGTGGTGGCTTGAATAAGATATTTACATTATGCGGCACCAATGTTTGCGACAAAAAGTAGATTCATCTTGTGGATGGGTGGTCACCGGTTAATACCGGAGACATGTCGGTAGATAGCGCCGCACTCGGCGGCCATGTTGCGACAACGCACTCTGTCCAGTTGAGATAACGCGAAGTTCCCTCCTGTAATGCAAACCAGTAACCAGTGGTGCACAATGCCGTCTACTTGGTGGGTCTTCATTTCTTGACTTCCAGTTATTTGAACGATTTCTTTAAGCACTAGACAGCTTAGCCTATACTTCCTAAGCTCGAACTAGTTTTAGATATCTTCGATTGACATCTTTGGTGTTGTGCCTTCAGGCAGTTCTGCTGTAGCTATTGATCCATACTATTAATCACGTGTTCTTCTCTTTGCTCTTTCGTAGTTATCTGCTATTTGTATGTTGTTTGTCATGTGGTATCTTCTTTCTCTACCTTTTTCTCCCTTCACTTCCCGTCTCCTTTAATAGAAACCCTCTCCTCAACTCAAGTTCAAACTAGTACGTTTTCTTTCTTTGCAGAGTCTTGAAAGAAGAGCATTTCTCTTCTTTCACTTACATTCTTCAGTTTCTTCTCCATCTATCTTTCCAAATCGTACTCCCCTTTCTTCTCCAGATCCATATCTCCATTTTTGTACAATCTCCTTTCGTTTACCTATCTGACAAATTTTCTGATCCATATAATATAAAGTTACTAATTTAACATTTTATAAATATTATTCTCGATATGTAGTTTACACAGTTAAACTATATATAGTTTAATTTCGCATAACAGATTTGATCTTTATTTCCTCGCGTATTTTTCAATCCAAGTTTCTTAAATAAAATAATTTCTAAATAATTCTATTACAGTATTCTATTTTCCCTCTTTTATTTTAGTATTTTTTACACTTTTTATACACGAATATACATCTACGATAAGACGTTACAGTTTATTATGAGTTGATACCTCACTATTATTTCAGACTATCGAGTCTCTACTGTACCTTGGATGGTTCAGCAATCATTGCATCTAAGGTTGGTGTCAATGTCCAGATTTTCCACCAGTTGATGATTCAGTCTTGAAAAGCTCGTGACCTCAAACGAAAGTTAAATTGATTAGGTAATCTCAAGAACTCAAAACATCTGGGAAGCTTTATTCGTTACCATGCCCATCAAGTATCAAAGAAAAAGAAAGTCGGATTAATTTATTAGAATTCAGTAGATACTGAGATCTACGGTCAACAAAAACAAATTCGTTGCAAAAAGTGTTAAAAAATGAAGGCCAAAGGAAAAGGTACAAATGGAGAAAAGGTACAGAACGTAGAATATAACCAAAGACGGAAAAAAGCAGGTAAGTGAGTTAAACAAACAGAAGCAAGTTCATGTACAACTTTATATCACAAGTTGTCACGATTTTGGACAGTAGAAAGCATAATATTGGACTTTTCTTCGATCTGATCGAGCTTTTGACTTGATCAACCATAAACTTCTTCTGAGAAAACTGGAGAACGCGGGCATTTGGGGTGTTGCCCTCGATTGGTTCTATTCTTTTCTTGTGGGTCACCATCAGATTGTGAAGATTCCATATTTGGATAATTTTGGATTCATGAGAAGTCAGTTATCAGAATGGAAACCAATTCTTACTGGCGTCCCCCAAGGATCCATATTGGGACCAATTTTTTTTTTTTTATTTTTATTAATGACATCCCCAGCAGTTTGAACCATGCCAACTTATGTCTATACGCGGATGACACCTCTTTACTAATATCTAATCAAGATCGTTCAGCAGCAGAAATAGATGCTTTTTTAAATGGTAACGCTTTGTTGCTGTGGTTTACAAGTAACCAACTTGTTGCCAATGCACAAAAGACTAAAGTGGTTAGATTCCACATCCGTTCTTTTGACTCTAACCTAGATCACAATTTCATTATAAGTGACTCAGAGATAGCGCCGAGTTCAGAAGTTGGATTTCTAGGGTTGGTAGCCGAGTTCAGAGGTTGGATTTCTAGGGTTGGTAGCCAAGTTCAGAGGTTGGATTTCTAGGGTTGGTAATTAACAGCAAGCTTGCTTTCTCAAGCCACATTTCCTTGGTGTCTAGCAGAATTATCAAGGGGCTATTCATTCACGAAGACTAGCTTGCTTTACAGACAGGCGGGTCTATCAGCGTACTATGGGTGTGTATACCTCCACTTGTCTTATGCGGTGGCAATCTGGGGAGCTCAAAGTTTAAGTAATCTACTCATTTTTAGATTACAAAAGAAAGCCTTACGCATTTGTGGCCTCTCTGCTAGAGAATCCTGTAGAAACATCTTCCGCATGAACAATTTGTTATCATTCCCATCGATCTATACTTTAGAATCAGTCACCTTTTTAAAAAGAAATTTTCGTCTGTTTATTAACTCTTAATTATATAAAATACACTCTTACGGACCTCAAAATTATGACTATTTAGATATTCCACGTCACCGAACTTTTTTTTTCATAAACAAGTCCAGTTTCATTCAATTAAACTGTACAATGCTCTGCCTCCGTATTTAAAGTCAATTGCCGATTAAAACAAATTCAAAAAACCTTAAAAGCATTCTTGATACAGGTCGAATACTATTGCATCCGAGACTTTTTATGTAAATGACTTGATTTGTTCCCTGTATGCATTGTACTACTAAGAATTGTTGTATTAACTATGTTTTGTTGACTATTACCTATGACAAAGTTTGTTTTTTGGTGAATAAAAATCGGAATCTGAATTACTAGTATGAATATTTTTAAAACTAAACTTCAAACGAGAAACGTGCCATCCAAATCAACTATGAAAAATCCTCTATTCAGCAGGTGCCTTCATCACTGCTGATTGCCTCCAGATACAAATTGCATCACAAGTAGAGAATAAGTTAGCAAAGATTAAATCCAGTGTTGTAATTGTAAAAGGTAACCTATGAGAGCGTGCTTTTATATTATATGTCAATTCATTACTTTACTCGGATATTTCTGTGGTGAAAAGTGTGTATAACTGAGAATTTCAAATTGTAAAACTTCACTTAAGGATTCAAACAGAATGTTCATTAAAAGGTGTCGTAATTTATCATTTGATGGGATTCGATTGCTTTATTTAATGTTCACGGAACAAGCTTCATGTACCGTTTTAAATTTGTTGGATCTTATTACATTTTTACTATGGAAAAATATTATTATGGAACTTTATATATATTAAAATTTCCTTATGGTGCAAAACATATTACGATAGGTTTCATAAATAAGGTTATTAGACATCGCATTCTTTGCAAGATAATTTTAAATACACTCAAAGAAATGTAAGGAAACAAGGACAATACCCCACAAACCTCCCCTACCGTTCATGTAAAATGTTAAGCTAAATAAAAACGTTCTCAATTCATTCTTTACAATTATACATACTTTTTAAATGGTTTAGAAGCGTCCTTCTATTTTGTAGCGTTAGTTTGTAGTGTCAGTCGTGTCAAAAGTATAATTTATTTTAAAGAAATAATCAATTATTATAGTTTTGAATCGGGTCAAATTTTTCCCGTAGACACTTTTCAATGGAGAAATAAAATATATTACCTTGTTCAATCACTTTTATTTAATACACTACATGTTTCGATCCTTAGATCATTTTCAGGTGTATATTGCAACAAAATATCTTGAAGGTATCAATAAACATTTAAATTACTTAAAACTTATTAACCTGAAAATACATAAAATAATAAACAGTTTATTATTTTATGTATTTTCAGGTTAATAAGTTTTAACTAATTTAAATTTGTATTGATACCTTCAAGATATTTTGTTGTAATATACACCTGAAGATGATCTAAGGATCGAAACATGTAGTATATTAAATAAAAGTGATTGAACAAGGCAATGTATTTTATTTCTCCATTATAAATTATTTCCAATCCAGGGCTAATATGATTATTACACTTTTTTAACTCAAATAACTTTAAATTTCTTTGCGCTTTACTTTTTAAAAAAAGAATCGTTCACGTAATGAGTTCTCAAAAGTGATTCTTCACAGACGGCTCAAAAATTGAATTCAGCATTTGAAAAAAGTGCTCTCATTAAACAAATTATCAGTAAATATTGTTTAGTTGTCTTCAAGCTGTTTTGTGGTTATATATACAATATTATTTAGTGATGTTTAGTGAGACCAATAAATTTGCTACGCTATACACCTTATTCTCTCCAGACAAGAACAAAACAACATTCAGTTCCTTGGTACATCAGTAGAGACAGTCGTCACGGTCCATGAAGCAAATGTTACATCGGTAAAATGTGTTTTATTACCAAAGCCGTATCTTCCACTTGACTAGCTGCTATAAAAGGTTCTATGTCAGAATTGCACTTCCCGGAGAGTACTTGAATACGATGTAAATCGACCAAAAAGTGTAATACTACCGAATAAAAGACTCGATAGGTCATGGTCTGGTAAATATGATGTAAATCGACCAAGAAGTGTAATACTACCGAATAAAAGACTCGATAGGTCATGGTCTGGTAAATATGATGTAAATCGACCAAGAAGTGTAATACTACCGAATAAAAGACTCGATAGGTCATGGTCTGGTAAATATGATGTAAATCGACCAAGAAGTGTAATACTACCGAATGAAAGACTCGATAGGTCATGGTCTGGTAAATATGATGTAAATCGAACAAAAAGTGTAATACTACCGAATAAAAGACTCAATAGGTCATGGTCTGGTAAATATGATGTAAATCGAACAAAAAGTGTAATACTACCGAATAAAAGACTCGATAGGTCATGGTCTGGTAAATATGATGTAAATCGACCAAGAAGTGTAATACTACCGAATAAAAGAATCGATAGGTCATGGTCTGGTAAATATGATGTAAATCGACCAAGAAATGTAATACTACCGAATGAAAGACTCGATAGGTCATGGTCTGGTAAATATGATGTAAATCGACCAAGAAGTGTAATACTACCGAATAAAAGAATCGATAGGTCATGGTCTGGTAAATATGATGTAAATCGACCAAGAAGTGTAATACTACCGAATAAAAGAATCGATAGGTCATGGTCTGGTAAATATGATGTAAATCGACCAAGAAGTGTAATACTACCGAATAAAAGAATCGATAGGTCATGGTCTGGTAATACAAAAAAACCACCTCATACAGCACCCCGGTGGAAAATGTTTGAGATGTAATCAGTGGTGGAGATAAAGGCCGTTTAGCCCTCTCTCCAGCATCCGGCCCACCCTGGCACCCCTATCTGTCATTGACACTAGACCACCCTACCCAGACATCTTCATTACATTTCAGCCCTTTCTCTTTCCGCCGCTTAAGTTCGTACGGCATTCTGTTTTTGTCCACTTCTCTGTTTTTGTTTACATTTTTTACATGTCACCTGGACGTCTTATTTTCCGCTGTTTTACTACCGCCGGTGATGGAGTTGCTGCCATGAGGGACGGGGGTTATTCAGGTAGAATTATGAACGTTACGGGTTTTATAGGAATCCAACCCATAAAGGACCCACAAAGACGTTTCATATTTACATACACAAAGATGATACGACAGATGTATAGGCATAGGGGGAAGGTTTCTCAACTCTCTGCATAAAGTGATGAACTCTGATTCTGATTATAGTTTTTTAAACTAAAATCGCTCCAATCACACCGTCTAGAGTATTATATTTTAAACATAAATTTAACCAAACAGTTTGAATAATGTCGGTTTTTTTTTTTATTTCAAACCGAAAAAAATATAAACATTACCACATTTATTAGAACATGTGCATATTATTTCGTTCAGATACCAAACTTTTCCGTTCATGATAAGCTCCATTCCACTATATTAAGCTCTCTGTAACTACAGTATCTCCTCTATCAGCATCCTCTCTCAATCTTAGCTGATCTGAGTGTTTCCTTTTTTTTTATTATGTTGGGCCCACGTGAGTATGGCTGGCAACATTATATCAATATATTGGAAATATTGATATATTTGTTTCGATATTATTAGAAGTATCGATATATTTATCGGATATATCGTATCACTAAATATTTAAATTATTCTCCCCACTCAAAATCATTAACATTCGAAAAATTAGAAATTTTAGTAACACTTTATGCTTACAAAACATACAATTCGAATAATAAAGTAGTTTTATTCAGTTTTTTACAAACAACAATGAAATCATTGTAAACCAGCAGTAAATCTCAGGCCTTAAAAATTCACGTACGTAGTCACTGTTTAATGAATATGAGCAATTTTTAGTTTGTATAAGTAGCCTTATTGTATTTTTATATGCATACAAAATAATAATATTATTTTATTACATTATTATCTAATAAATTATATAAAAATTTAAAGTATGATTAGTATTATTTTCAAATTCTTCATTCAACCCCACACTTACTACTAGTTTCGTGTAGGTAAACGAGTTTTATATTTACAAACAATTTATTTAAAGTTAAAGAAAAGTTAAAGTTTGTCTTATTTTACCAGGCGAAGTTAGGGCTAAGGAGCCCTCTCTAACACTTAACCTGGGGACCAACGGCTTTACATGACTTCCGAACCACGGGAGCGGCAGGGCAAAATCTAATTGAGGTCATATCGTGAATCGAACCCGGACCGGCAGCGTGGCAAGCCAGCGCCTTAGCCCCTTATCTACGGCCGCTCCAAAATCCTAGGGATTATTATTTATTATTAGTATTATTTAGTAGACTATTCTATACAATAACAGAAAAACTGTTTATAAAAGTTAGTAAGTTTTAACAGATACACAATTTTCAATTCGATGCATTGGTTAACCAATATATCGATATTTTTCTTTCAATATTATCGTCAGCTCGATATTTTCCTTGCGATATATCGATCCTTTGATATATCTATACAATATGTTGAAAATGTTTGCCATCTCTAGGATAGGCACTCAACATTAAAGCCTTAACTCCCCTTATTATTGAGAAAGCCTACTTAAGGCTTAAATCTGCCAAAAATATTTATTTTTCAATATAATGGGGGTAATTTGTTAGTGTTAATAAAAAAAAAAAATGTTTCAGATTCGATATCTTCTACAACCTCGATGCGTCGAAATTGTAAGTAGAAAGTGAGTTCTTTAAAAAAACTCCAGAAAATTACGAATTTAAATTTTAAGAGAAAATTCGAGAAAACTTAAAGATGGGTTGATACAAATATTTAATGTTCTTTTCTCACGTGTATAAGTTGTCAGAGGTAATTACCAAGAAAGCAAATTTCAGATTGATAGTTATCTTCCTTTATTTGGTACTTGGTACAATTTCGATCGATTTAAATTAAACATTTTTAGTAATTCCACAGTTTTTAATTTTTGATCAATGCATTTTCGCCAGTTACCGGCATCTTCAGATCATAATAACCAAATTGTACAAAAATATAAAACATATGTTAAAAAAATATACAATTTGTAAATATTAAATAACATTGATAGATAAGTATTTAAAATTTAAAAACAAGGTTTTGAATTATTTAAGTTGTTTTCTACTTCATTTATAATTACAGTAAAAAATATATTATTAAAATTAACAGATTATTAATTTTAAATATTTTATGGCATTAAAAAAAGATGACTGAATTTCTCAGCCATTTGTTAATTTTAATAATATATTTTTACCTATAGTTATAAATGAACTAGAAAACAACTTAAATAATTCAAAACCTTGTTTTTAAATTTTAACTACTTATCAATCAATGTTATTTAATATTTACAAATTGTATATTTTTTTAACATGTCTTATATTTTTGTACAAATTGGTTATTATGATCTGAAGATGCCGTAACTAGCGAAAATGCATTAATCAAAAATTAAAAACTGTGGAATAACTAAAAATGTTTAATTTAAATTATCTTCATCTTCAACGTATTAAGATAGTAAATAAAAAGTTAATTCTTTCAAAAATTTATAAAAAAGCTATGTCATTGCATATTGTTATACTGTACTGAAATAATTTTGAAACTTACTCTAAATTTTTTTAAATCTATAATTTGTTACAGAATGGATGTATTATCCGATCACTCAATACACTAAATAATAAAACAATTTTTTTTACGCTACAAAAGATGAAATCTAATAATTACCATTGCAGTTAAGAATCTTTATTTTTTAACTACAATAGAATGTATAAAATCATAATTCAGTGAGGTATGGTTATAAAATATAAAAAGACATTAATCTGGAGAAAGATGTCGAGTGGACTCAACTGTCAGTTTGAGGAAGCCAAACATATATGCATGCATTACAAAAATACACTTTGCTGGACACGCATTTCCCTATTGCTTCCGACAAGGCCAAACATGGCTTTTACCCCATTGTCTTGTTATACATATCACTTTTCCTTAAAAGGAAAATTATGTAAAAGCCGTTTACACAACGACAAATATTGATCCCACTTTCTCAGTCAACTCGTTCCTGAAAAAAAAGTAATAATAGAACTCTTCCGTAGCAAATTATAAATTGTTTAAAATATTTTGAGTCTGTTTCAAAATTATTTCAGTACAGTAAAATAATATGGTTAAAAAAATTTTTCCTCGAAATTATTTAAGAGGTGTCACTTTTTATTTATTAATTAGATGCATCACAGAAAAAGATGCAGAGGTCACTCACTCTCTTACGGCCGCAGCGAACTCCTTAGAGTCGGTTATAAACAGATGTACATCTTAATAAATATGAATTAATAATTGATACGTTTATCCTTGAGGATTTGGGTGGAATAAGGCAGGTGTTGACAAGGTGCTGGCCCTTCCATATACCTTGCAAAATGAACTAATCGACACATATTTAACGCGCTATTGTTTGCGATTGTTATTTCCTTCTTGATGTGTTGAGGTGGAAGATAATACACAATCTGAAAAAAAAAAATTATTTTGTTGGTAATTACCTCTGACAAACTATCCACATAAGAAAATATATTTGTATCAAACCACCCATAAACTATGTTTATTGAGAGTTGAGAGTGAGGCTCCGCCTGGACTGTCGCTGTCACAAGGTTACCGGACAGTAAAAGTCGGTTTTCACGTGGACCATTTATTCACAACAAGACTGATTCATTTATGGTTCTAAGTCCCATTGCTTTGTGAGAACTTATTAAATTTTATTTTATAAAAAATTACTTTACTTGTATCCTTACCAATCAATCACATTATGTTTTATCTCATTTTTAGCTTTGTAAGTTATAGTCGATTTTATCGGCAGCTTCTAGTTGATAGTGCTGTAACCTAGCTACTTGAGGACAAACCATTATGGACATTGTAACGACATGGCGTCAGCTCAGTGGTTGCTATCGGCGTGGACACCTCTAGACAAATCTGGAGTGTCCATGGGGTGGTGGTCAGTGTCCGGATCTTGTGAAGGGGAGACAACTGAGTATCAGGCTTGTCAATCAGTTGAAAATCATACCAGTACTACGTGATTCGAATCCCACGTAAAGCTGTAGGTCCCTTAGTTACCCTGGAGATTGGGTTATTATTAAATGGCCCTTTCAGAGGAACAGTCCAACTCAAGAAGAAGAAAAAAAAAAAAAAAACTCATTTAATAACCTGACTACATGTGTCGTCCCACACTATTGTAATAATTTTTTATCTTCGTCTTAAAATGCGCACAAGTTGTGTCGTTGTCTCATATGTAAGAATATAAGATAATTCATATTTTTTCCAGGAAAATATAATTTTGTATTTTATGTATTTACTAGCTAATAGTATGTTTGCCTCATTAAGTTGAAGGGTCGCGTCATTTAGAGCATAAAGTGCTTCAGCACGAGAGTTTAATCAGGTCGAGAACCTGCTGAAGCCACACAACTTCGAGGGCTTTAAAGTGTCCTTATTGATCCGTGAATTAAAACTTTGCGAAATACTGTAACTAAAATGACCTGCAAATTACAGAGTTCCTTTAAATTAGTTTTCATGCTATAATACAACAAAACACAGTATTTCTGAAGTTATTTATTGTGTGGTACATTAGTACACTTGTTTTCTTCAGTTGCTGTCTCTGTAAAAGAAATATTAAAAAACTGTACATTCCTCCTTATTTAACATTTACCGAGCAGAATAAAATTACTGTCATTTGTACTACAGAAGTGATCAGGAAAATACTTAATTCTTTCGAGTAATTATTGTTGGAGCTTTGTTGTAAAAAGGCTTTAGTCTTATCTAAATGTTATCAAATAAAAATAAGCTATTTAGTTATTTAAATTCTTAACACATACATACACTACATTGAACTGGCAGTCCCATCGTACATTCGACACCGAACTTACCCTCCGATCGTACACTCGACACTGAACCTGCACTCCCACCGTACACTCGACACTAAACTTGCACTCCCATCATACTCTCGACACTGAACTTGCACTCCCATCGTACACTCGTCATGAATTTGCACCCCCAAACTCCCATCTTACAATCGACACTGAAACTGGAACCCTCAAACTCACATCGTACATTCGACACTGAACTTGCACTCCCATCGTACTTTTGACACTGAACTTGCACCACTATCTCTCCTCCCAAAAGTCATTTAATTTACTTTTTTCTTTCACGTCGTGAAGGAGATACTGGCAGTACCAGGAAGTTAAGTAGCACAGAGCTATGCACAAGCGCCACTAGAGATAGACTTACTTCGACTTTAGTTCCTAGAAGCGTAAGTTAACAAGCCAGCCGATTGAACACATTCGTTCCATACTCTGACATTGTCAGCCCAGTCAGTATTCCACGGAAAGGCAGCCAAGATAAACATGTTGACAGCCAGCTCTGCTCCTACTCATCTCTAACTCCACTGAAAGGTGTCACTCGCTTAAAAATTGAACTCTCATTCTTATTTTTTATTTTACTGTTGGTTTATTCGTATATCTTTGAAATGCTTTGAAAATGTTCTTATATTGTTGGGCAAGCTGAAAAACTGGATGTGCCTATAATTTATAATATTTGTTAAAAAAAATAACGAAAATCTTGAACAAGAATTTTATAGTCGAAACCAATTTTTTTTAATTAAAAGAAAATATATCATCAAACAAATAATATATTAAGTTTATTGTTCACTATTTACACAAACGTATTTTCCATTAACTATAAGAAAGAAAACGAGGTTCAAACCGAAAATTATGCTTGCGTACTTATAAAATATTTAATTTTGAGGCATGAGCTACTGGTAGATGAGGGCTATCGAGAATCGTCTCACTGGTAAGTAACTTTTTACATATTTTTTATATTTTTTTGCACTTATAGTACTTGAAGCATCAATATACTGTAAAGTATTGTAGGGCTATTTTTTATGACAAGTTTTCATTTCAAAACATCTCAGCGTTTTACTTACTTCTTCTAGTCTCGGATGCATTTACGCTCTCTGGTCAGATATTCTTTGTCTAAACAACTGTCACTCCTTGACTAACAAGCTACCAAAATTACCCAAGGGCTGAGGATATTCAAGACGGAAGTCTCTCCGACGAAATAATCTTTTTAAGTTCTAAACCGTTATCTTGTCCCTTAACTAAAACCATTAAGGATTTCACCGGGTTTTGTTTGAAACTCTGTTGGTAGAAATGGCTCTTTACATCGTTAACTCTTCATCGTAGCATCTACTATGTGGTCGGTGGTAATAAGGGAGCAAACCCTTCAGTGACTCAGTGGCTCGTATTAGGTTATAAAGGAAGACATCATATACATAATTACGCGCAGATTTGTACGGTTAAATACCTTGAACCTGTAAGGGATCTTTTCCGTTAATTCACTACCACTACTTTTTTTGTTTCTGTCAATTCACAACTGCTTGATAAATTTTCTATTGCTCTAAAAACTGTTCCCCAATCATTTTTACGCCAACTGTGGTATTCCATATCCGCTAGGAATCCAATATTGCTGGCCTTTTCTTATCGCTTTTCAAGAACTTACACACGGAGAGCGCAATCGGTGATAAGTCAATCATTGGATTTACCAGTTGGTGATCAAATTTAGTAGCGACCTAACCTAACCGTAATTGCGATTAAAAAAGTAGTGGTTGTGAAGTAACGGAAAAGGTCCCCTGTAAGAAACTTGGTTAAGAGATCTATTACGTATATCCGATTATTCCAAAACCGATGCAACTGTACCTCATATATCCACGTTTACGTCTCTCATCTTGATTGGGATCTAAAAGGAATTGTTGACAACTCAAGCTAGTAATTTGTAAAGGTTAAGCCCAAGAAGTACCACAATCAGTGAGAAGGCTAAAATAACTATTTTTTCACGAAGGAGATTTGACTGTTTTTAACCAAGTAGCCATACCTCGAGTGTGAAGTAAGACACTTTACTCCATATAGTAAAACTTTTAACTCTTAAAACTCTTTTTTAAATATTTTATCTGTTATTTATTTATTAAGATAATTTACACATTTCCAACTACTGGTTAACAAATCACCTTTTCTAGCAATAAATAACAAGTTGCAAATATAGGCTCACGCGTGCAGCTTTAATAAAATGTGTTTGATATTAAATGTTTACAATGTTTATTCAAGATAGTCTCCTCTACTATCTGGGGACAAAGTTCCAAAGATAACTAACTACTTACCGAAGTTCCAAAGGTTACTCCAGGTACCTTTGGTACTAAGTTTAGACCTGAGTTCCAAGTATATCTTCTGGTTCGTCTTTTGATTGCATTAGCAAGGTAGTTTAGCAAAACCTTGACCTTGATATAAAATATGGACCTTGAGTAAAATATTCTCCATCTGGATCAGTCCCTAAACTCCAATAACATCCTACCTTCAATCCATTCCTGTCAACTTGGACTCTACTTTCAGCCTCTCTCATTCCCTAACGCGTCATTCCCTAGTAATTCCTCGCTATACACGACACCCTACTCTCAATCCTAGGTATTGCACGTATCAATGGAACTGAGTCAATTCCAACACAGCAGAAGAACAATATTCTTTACTCCAGACTCCAGACTCCCCTAGACATTCTACCCCTAAAATTAAAGCTTAAGTGAATCGTTACGCCAACATAGAGGCTAATTATATTAAGTTAAATATTGACGAAGTCATAGTACGAAATTTTGTGTAAAGCAAGGCTCGCGGGCCTCTTGAAATCATTCTCATCCATTACCTTACCTACTGTCGGTGCAGAAATTATGTGTTCCCTAGTGTGAAAGTTGTTTATTAATAAACTAAGATACCTATGAAAACGCCAATCACCCTATTGTTTTCCTAGATTAATTTTTCGTTGTAATATATGAATTCTTTAATTTTATTTAAGATTCAATACTTTTCATACTAGTTGGAACATTAAAAGTTCAGAAATTTAAACTAGATTTTACTGTGCATCAACTTTACACTTTTACTACTCAAACAAAAATTACAGTATTTGCCTTTATATGTTTCAATGAGATTAATAAGACTTAATAAGTTTTATATATTTATTATGAATTTCCTGAATACATTTTTTTGCTTGTAGAGGTTGTAAAATTAATTACTTCGTCATGTTGAAATGTATAGTTACGATAAATTAATTTCGACTTAATAAGTAAATGCCGTAATTTTAAATTAATTTAAATTGATCAATTTACAGTGATTTTAAATTAAATTAATCGATTTAAAATCACTGCATTTACTTGCGCATATGAAAGTAATTGTAACTAAACTTTTTTACTTGAAACATTAAAATTATTAATTTTATAAAACTTACAGAAAGCATTGTTTTACAATCACTTGAAATTTTTAAATGCAATACTTTAACGTGTTTTTTGATAATAAACGGGTAAATTTGATGCACAGTGAAATATAGTTAAAATTCCGTTACTTCTTTGTTTCAATTAATAATACTTAAAAATTCAAATTTAATGACGCAAAATTGAACGAAGAAAACAATGGTGTGATTAGATTTGTCATTGCTATGTGTTTCTTAGAAAACTGCCTTTCAATTCAGATACACATAATGTTTGCGCCGACAGTAAGCACTCTTTAGGTTACAGCATCTCTTCCCATCACCAAATGTTTCAATTAAACTTCCTCTCGTTTCCAAGGGGACGTATAAAAGTTTAATATTGAGGGCTGAAATGTTTATTCCAAAAGAATATCAAAGTAGTCACGAATTGAATTGTAAACACATAACAATTCATTATCTATTAGCAAACTACTGACAATATCTATCAACTGGCACTTAAAGAATTTACCATTTTCATGGTCCTAATTTTTACCAAAAAACAGCTGTTTTTCCTCAAGTTAGTTTTATTTTTTAGTACTACATCTCAGTACAGTTAAAAAAATGTTTGCAAGGTCATTTAATTTAATAAAGAACATTAATCTGAGTAATTACTCTATAAATAAATTCAATATTTTCTATATGTTTTCAAAATGATATTGAAACACTGAATTTCATATACAAAATTATTTTAAAAGCTGTCCTTTTCTGAGGTGTAATTTAAATTAAATTCATGCATTTTTAAATAAGGGAAGTTAATATAATAACTGAAAGCAATGTTTAAAGTAAAAGAATTACTACAATAGTCAAACAGTATTTTATGAAGACGCACTGTCCTATTCCTGTAAACATATGTTTCTCATCAATCGGTGGGTGTTTTGACCCTGTTCTTTGGTTATGGATCAAGATCACTAGTCCATGTGCCGTAAAAGAAGGTTTATTTGTCTCTTTTCTCCTAAACAGCCAACTTTGCTACTTCTTGACTTTCGTGCAATAACTGGAATGAAATACAACAGAAAAGACCAAGGAATCGTCTCTAGCTAGTTCTAGGGTCGCTGTTAGTGTCATAATAACAGTTTTCTTATTGTTACTTTTATAAGATTCTGAAATCATCCAAGGATTGGCGTCACATTTTTTGGATTTAATGAATTTCACCCCGTCTTCCTTTTTCTGGAGTGTTTGTAAATTGGCCCTGAAATTTCATATTCATATTCTCAATTTTGATGCTCAGTTAATCATTTATTTGTTTGAATATTCTTCAATATATCAATTAGACGTTTCCTCAATACCTGTAACTTCCCTTTGCCCTTGAGTGAATTACTTCAGTTAGTAAATTCTCAAAATGTAACGTATCACCGCCTCTGTGACCCAACACCACAGATATACAATACTACCCAAACAGCTCACAGTATAAAGGAAGAGCGTGTGTGCTGTTTAAGGAGTTGGTAGGCAATACGCACTACACGACCGTGATTTTAGGATGCGATGTTGCCGCATTGAACTGCTTTCTTCTCTTCTAACTAGGTGAACTGGACGTGTGAGTTCAATCTGGCAACGCCGCCCAGTTGACAGCCGCTCGACGCGCTTTAAAGCGGACAGTTCACGTACTACGAAAAATGTGTTAACACTCTTTAGCATGGGGATGACCTATCAGGGTAGAGTTGACCATCAGTGGCTCTACTTAACTATTGCACAGTGCACACTAATATGACTATGCATTGTTTCGATTCTGTATAGTCCAGTAATCGCCATGATATAAACTCTAGCAACGAACTCTGACATATAGAGGAAATCACAAACTGTCAAAATTCGTCTTCTACCTTGTATTGAGTAAAAGATAGTAAGACCACTGGTCTTAGCATTAACCTATCCGTTCATATCCCTAGGCTGTTATCTTTCACTTTATTATCATTATTAACCACTGATCAGTTAATAATGCTGTAACATTGCAAGACGCACTTGATTCAGCCTCAACTATCTCATACAAGATTCAACTTCACTTTTTCCTAGCTAGACTAAAGTAGTTTGTTCATTGTTAGGCACCAGTGGTACTGATCAAATGTTTATTTCTAGATTCTAAAACTTATCCAACTCATGCCAAGAATCTTTAGTTGAGCAAAAGGTCTTCTATTTAACAAGTGTTTTCTTTTTTTGTACTAGTGTGATATAACCTTGCTAAACGCGATACCAAGAGAAGAGTGTTTGTGTCAAATGGTTTTTTCCATTTGGATCAAAGCGTCAAATTGTCAAGTATCGTCAAGCAACTCTGTTCCTCATATTTCTTCGTTTCCTTAACAGTTTACCAGGACATTTCCTTCGTATACAAGTTCTCCCAACTAGAATTACCTGCTCATGGGAAACCGTCTCAGGCTATTTCTATGACTCTCTTTCCTCTTCTTATCTTTTCCTTTCTAAGGTCAAATTTAAAATTGTGGCTTTACATTTTCATACGTTCAAGACACATTATTTCACATTGAATAACTTTCCGAGATATGTTAAAAATACTGAATTACGCACACTTATTTGGAGGACACTTTAGTATTAAAATTATAGTAAAATTATATCAGAATAATTTATTAAGGAGAAAAGGGATATTCGATTAAGGCATTGAAATTTCAGGTGAAAAAAGAATGTTATAATTTATTGTTATGGTACTGTTAAAATTAATATCAGGTTATGATAACATAATACATTTATTTAACAATTCAGTTTTGTGATTTAAAAAAAGTCAATAGATAAAATTAAAGAGGTTCACTATACACAAAGTCAAAAACGTACAAAATAGTCAAGTTAGTAATGGTTTCTAAAGTTCAAACGTACGTACTACTTACATAGAATTATTGCGACATTTACAATGTTTAGATTATCTATAGTATAAGCTTACATACATAAATCTAATATAAATAAAGTTTGTACAAAAACCTAGCCTAAAAGTACTTTAATAGCTGTTCAAGCAGCGGATTCCTGGTAACGTTACCTAGTCTAGCGTTATTTGCTAGCATAGCGATTATTTGCTAGCCCAGCAGTCATTTGCTACTGAAATTTGCTAGTTCAGTGTCAGCTTGCTGACTTGACAGACATTTACTAGTCTAGATGTTCTAGCGTATTTTGCGATCAAAAGTTATCTTCTAATATGCAGGTTATAGCATTTTCTAGCTCATTACATTTGTTTTTATGAAATAAGCTTTACCCAGTTGACTACTTTGGATTTTTATATTGATTTTGAAAAGTGCTCGACTACTAAAATTAAATTATTCATGCTGAATATCCTAAAATTTTCCTAAAACAAAGAATATTTGATAAGATGCAAATGTTTTAAAAGTTACTCTAACAACAAAAAGTTACTACTGAGTTTGAAACGTTGTATTTTAGGAGAAAATGTTGAAATAACAATTTTTATTGAATTAATATTCAGATTTAATAAAGGTTTTGGATCGATAAAAATTCATAGTGATGAAACCAATACTAATTTAAAATATTTAATAGATTTTTATGGACCTTTTCTCTTAAGATGATCTCTGAAGTTTACAACAAAATGTTATTGTTCGATCAATATTCTTATTTAAACATATTATTTCAAACAAGTAAACGTATAATCTAACAAGTAACTGTTTGCTATTTTTGTTGAATTTAAAATGGTTTTGTAATATATTTTCATTATTCTCTGGAAACCGTATTTTTTCCTGAGGTACATTAAAAACTAGGATTGTCATTATGAAGAAAGGGTGAAAGCAATATAAAAAGTGATAATAATTACATGATTAGCAGACTCATGCACAACATTGTATAGAAAAAAACCCTCATAAAAAATAGTTAATGTTTGTAATAAATTAATCTAATTTAAAAACCAGAAACTAACCAGGATTCTACAACAACAAAAAATATTATTGAGTAGTTTAAATATTTTCTTATGTTTTAGAAAATATCTTTACTAATATGAAACTGTGGCAAAGCAAGTGTGCGATGTAAACATGGACATGATGGAAAATTTACGTTAAATTAATATTCTAACGGAAACATGCATCTGACCACAGATCTAGGGCGGATAACATGAAGTGTATATTTAGAAAAATTATACATTTTTTAATGATTTAATCTTTTTTTTCAATGGTTTGATCTTAAAATACATGCTAAGGCTTTGCCTCTTTTTTTCGCTACAAAATTAATTTAGGTTTTTTTTTAAAAAAGTACCGTTTTGGAGAATACCCTGAATTTTTGGGGTTGAATCCATTGTGAGTTTAATCTGAAAATGGGGCGCCCTTTGAAGCAGGTAGGTATATATATATTCAAAATAGGGGGGGGGCAAAAGATGGTAAAAATTTACCATCTATTGTTATATTTTAACCATCTCGAAAACCATTATGTTTCCGTCATTATTTGGTAGTACAAAATTGCATTTCTTATAGTAAAAGAGGTTATTATTTTGTAGATTTAATACTTTTTAGGATTTTTATATTGCTTCCAAACCTTTTACACGTTTTAAAGAAACTAATTAAATTATAAATTGTAATAAAAAATACAATATTATGGACAACTATTGACAGTCTACATTAAAACGCCTCTTAATTTAATTGTACCTAGTTAATGACTTTTATGTGGGGTAAGTAAGGAACTTCGTTAAGTTAATTGTGCTTACTTTAACGGACACTCTGTACATTACATTCTATGTACAACTTCTACACTAATAGTTGTGTTATTATCCTTAATGAAGCGACATGTGCTAATGCCCTGAAAACAAGTCTGTACAAAAGTTAAAAAAGTTTAGCGTAAACTAAGGAATGTTCAGAAAGTGAAACGAACAAGTTAACTATGAACACCCAGTTCAGAACCTTATCAGTCTTGTTGCCATTATCAACTATTACTTCACAGTACAATCTGAGCTTAATAAAATTGCATAAATTAAATTGACACTTAAAATATAAAATGTGTTAAAAATATACAAAATGTACAAAAGATTTACTCTCCATTTCTCTACATATAAACATGGGTAGCGACAGAAAGTTGGAAATACAAGTAAACAACTGATCTGACAGTTAAAACGTAAACAAACGTTTGTGCATTCTTATTGTGTAACATTTGATTTTTGAATGGTTATCGGTTAAGGTTTTCAAATGCCAATAAAACGGTTCATTATTGTCAGTATTGGTGTGAATGACGTCATTGCTCTTGTCATTATTGTCATACATTGACACATGGAAAGCACAATCATGCTGACATCGATAAAGGCTGACATCGGACTGTGACGTCACAGGGGAAATCTCTTGACGATTAAATTGCGAAGCCACTCTTTATTCATTTTAGAGCTAGTTACGTTAAATTATTTTTTAACCATTAATATCTAATTAATGTATATAGACCAATAGATATATCGAACTACAATAATTTTTGGACTAGGTTATTGGTAAAGTGGTTAAATTATTCTTTCCACATGTATTTTTATTCGTAATTTAAATTTTAAATCCCGTGATCTTTTCTCGGGCTGTTTATGAGGGCAATTCATTATGCCAGCTAAGTTTCTACAAGAGTGCAATGTATTTTATTGTGAACAATTCTAATGTAAGGAATTTGTGATATTACCAAAGGATCTTGCTATAAAACAGTTAAATTACTTGACCTATTGTACCTGATTACCTAATTACATGATAATGGTGTGTAAAAAGGGACTAATTCAAGTTGAAATATGACCTTGAAAGAGTAGAGTACAATAAGCAGTACAGAGAAAACTGTATACTTTAAGTACTTGGGAAAAATATTTATGAGTCAAATTTTTCATTTTTCAAAAGCGTTTATACATTAAAACAATGGTTTTATCGTCTTTTGTGAAAAATAAAGCCACCTAGAGAAGAGAGTATTTTTTTATATTCTTGACAGATAAATTCAGAATGTCCAAAGGGTCTCTAAAAGTGGTGCTTTTTAAGACGTTACTAACAAATTTATTAGATCGGATCCTCCTAGTAATAATAATCATCAGTAATCCTAAAGTTTTCAAAAGCTTAAAACAATTCAAAGTTGTTGTGTTTTGTGAAGAGTTCCTAGTTAAGCCACCTACAGAAGAACACATCTGTTTATTTTAATTCTGGATCGATATAAAATTCCCTAAAAAGGGTTTCTCAGCATGATCTTCCTTAAGATCTTACTGAAAATAGTATTAGATCGGTCCTCCAGAGTGGCTTCGACATTTTGTCGTCGCGAGACGTTCCGTAAGTATTGCTGCTTGGTACAGCGCTGGTCAGATCTGCAGCGGTAGCTACATCGAACACCAATCAAGCCATACAAACTGTGTGATTGTGTGTTTTTTATTTACACGCACTCCTAGAGCAAGGCCGGGAGCTAGCAGCAGCGCTCCGCCTCGCGCTCTCGGAACCACCCTACAACTTCCCCACAAGTCTCTAACTCCCTACGGGTACTTCCGGTGGTGGTTCTTGTGTCGTATCCTCGGCGTAGTCGTCTGCCTCTCGGGCACCCTCGCTCTCCTTCCCGCCAGGTCTGTTGACTCGTTGTACACCGCCGCCGCCGCCATCTTCTTATTGTGAGACCCGATGTCGAACTTCTGGTCGAGCTTGATGAAGTTGAGACACTTGGGGTTGTGCGGAGTCGCCGTTCCCCGCAGTGGTCGACCCCGCCGGTTGAACCCCATGTATCTCGTTTCGTCCGCCACCGACCGGAACCTGTTGTATCCGTTCTGCACCATGTTCTCGTAGAACTGACACATCGCCCCTCGGAACTTCTTCTGTAACAAACAAAACATTCAACTAAGTATGTCATATACTGCTACAAAAGTTTTCAGAAATGGGACAGCATTTTAATTAACAATTAGGTCTTTTTATTTTATGACGTACATGAGTATGATATTTATTGTGTTACATTCTAGAGTTATATTGTTATACTAACGAAACAGTACTAACAGTTTTAGCTAGCTATGCAGTTAAATTGTTCTCGAGTGTGGTATTTTGTTGATTAAACAACGTAATATCCTAGCGTTCCTTAAAGTAAACTAGGAAACATTCATGCACACTTTGTCTAATACAAAAATTACTTGGCGCTTATCTGTTACAGGATTTTGCTCTAAAAAACTTGTTTAAATTTTCCTGGCAGTTTAGTATCAAACACAAAGTGCCTGTAGGTAAAATTAGCAAAACATGTTAAAATACTAAGGGTATTATTAAAGTCATAACCGAGAGCAATAAATTGAAAAACAATAACTAAAGGTTCGTTAATTAAGGTACATTTAGACCTGAAGTATCAAAACTGTAACTATTCAATATTAGCTCTATGCTCTAACTGATCCAAAGGGCCTTCGTTATCTATCTGAACATTCAAAATACCAGTCAGTCCATTTATTGAATCTTTCTATTCGACTTCCGAGCGCTCCTACAGCAAGTTCTGGAACTACGTGAGGTTCAAAATGCTATGACCAATTACGTGATGATACTATCCAGCCGTAGCCATAGCAATGCCTTGCACTCTGCAGCTTCCTAACAACCACGTTTTTGAGTAAGTAAATCGTTGTGCATGTAAATATTTATGATCATGAATATTGCTTAAATTATCTTGTAAATTTTTATTTTTCTTGTTTATACATTGTTATAACTTGCCATACGCAGCAATACCACGCGTCAGAGCTTCACTCAAGCGCCACTAAGCGCTCATGTCAAGTCAGGAGATTCATTAAGTCGAGTATAGTGGGCTTGTCTATAATGCGATATGAATTAATACTGTAAAATTCAAATTTCAAATTCAAATAAGTTTATTATTCATTATTACATGGAAAGAATATTCACAAAAACTCAGAGTTAATGTAGAATCAGAGTTATACAACTTTTTTATGTTCCACTCTAAAATAGTCATTATTGCAATTAAAGTTTGATTAATAGTGTATTATTCTGTGCTTTTACAAAGGAGTATTTCCTTAAGAGATTATTTTGTGAATTCTGTTTCAATATTTGTACCGTTTTGAGTTGATATTGCACTATTTTTTAGCGTATCATTTGTTTGCTGCTAATTTACAAGAGTGTTCATACTCCAATGCAGCTAATTAACAGCCTACAGTTTTACAGTCTGCCTCAACTTAGCTTGTCACAGACTATAGCCTACTTGTAGCTATTACAACAATCTTCTAATTAGTCATAATGTTAATTATACATTAACACAAATTATTACAGTTAAGACATATTATATACAGGTTTACTGCTATTTAAAGTTGTTTAAAAGTTATTTGTTAGCATTTGATTGTTCATGATTGGTATATAAAATTGGGAGATTTCCATTACTTCAATTGTTTTAAGGAACTAACACAAAGTTTCGACAGGTATAAAACACTCCTGTCGTCTTCAGTTGTTACTTTCTATCTTAGCCTACAACTAGGTTTTCCCATTATCTAAAAAAATAGTATATTTCATAACAAGAGTGGAAAGTGGGGTTTTGCATGTTCGAGACCATATG
The DNA here is from genome assembly GCA_035578905.1 of Stictocephala bisonia. Taxonomy (NCBI): domain Eukaryota; kingdom Metazoa; phylum Arthropoda; class Insecta; order Hemiptera; family Membracidae; genus Stictocephala; species Stictocephala bisonia. Next base: position 675,565 of record JAQJVL010000189.1, read on the forward strand.
TTTGAAGTGCGAGACTTGTCGAGCACTTTTCAATTGGTCGAGAACATACAAAACACTTTCACTCGAGTTTTGAACGATACTTTTCACTACACTACGGAATAAAAACAGGTGTTGTTGACTGTGGAAAATTTTCGGTTGTAAACAATGTTACTTTCGGTAGTAAACAATAGACAGCTGTTGAAAATATGATGTTTCGCAGGTTGTAAACACATAACGAAAACAGCTAAACTCATAGTAGTGTAGTGAAAAATAATAATAATAATAATAAACACCTGAAGACGACAGGAGTTGTTTTATATCTGTCGAAACATTGTTTTCGTTCCTTTAAACACTTGAAGCATTAGAAATCTCGAAATATTTTCTATCAATTATGTTACAGTTAATGTTAGTTGTTAATGTTATGAGCCTTCTGAGATTTAAGTAAATAAAAAAATCAATCAATATTCATGATTTTCTGTCTAATCATTGACATTTACTGACGTCAGATAGTTCTCAAAGGCAGATTATCCTATTTGACTCTATAGTCAAACTGTTAAGATTGTTGCTGTACTGTAATTGGTTTATAAACAATTAATTAAGTTATGATATACTTAATTACCTACCGATCCCACTAGCTTCCATTTCCTGTTGAAACATAGAAACCTCTTGGACTCCTCGGCGAAGATCGTTAACTTCACGCTGAAGTCCAGAGACCGTATTGTCAGGTTATCTGGAACAGCAGAAATGTGGAATTATTTTTTTAATACTTTTTTATATAAGAAATAAAAACATTTTCATTTGTAAAATGTTTTAATGTGTTGAATACAGCAAGTAAAAAGGTCCTTGATTCTAAAAAATGTACATTCAACAAAATGTATCTTCTGATGAAGTACATTTATGAATAGTTTTCAAAAATTAAAAATGTTTTCTAACTATGAATTTGTTTGGTTCGAAATAGTAAATTTAGAAATCGATTTTTTATAGTATTCGGCCAAACTCTTAGGGATTTTATTTATTTTAATTTAACACTTTTTTCTACAGATAATTTTTTCTCCATGCACAATTCCGTTTGAAGAAAACTTTGAACAAAGCCACTTAACTTATCCATATCAAATATCCTTTATTGTAACAGTACATTACTGCATAATTGCGTCAATACAACGGTGTCAGTATACATGGTAACAAATGGCAATACTAAAATTAAAATTACCAAAGCTATACTATAATCTTACCACCAACGGAACTAAAACATTATGAAACTGACTATCACGTCAGGAAGTCCTCAATACTATAGAAGCGATGTGACACCAAATACCTCTTGACCCTTTTAGAAAAAAACATTCACATCACGTTTTGCTTTAAGCGTTAAATAGTTTGATCCCGTTATATAATATATGTTTTTTTAAATAAGTGCGTTTTATGTGGAAGTTTAGTCATGTTCTTTCCTGATCTTATATCATATTTATGTACGGGGTTCTTTGTTTTAAAAAATGTGAAAATTACTACACACAAAAAGGAAAACAATGTGGATGTAAATTGATGGAAATGTTGGTATATTACTATCGTTAAAGAGATTTCCATCAATTTACATCCACATTTTTTCCTTTTTGTGTGTAGTAATTTTCACTCAAATTTTCTCTCGACCTACAATAAAAATTCCTACGCTTACCAAATATAGTTCTAACTGCCCTCTTTTGCAATCTAAACAAAAAGTTAGTTTCTTTGCACTCATGTCCATAAGCTAAGGCAGGATAAACTAGCCCATATTATACAGCAAGTAAAGTCTTATTTACTATCCATAAAAGAAGAAAAACTTTTCAACACAAAGATTCCTGACTCGACCTTTTTACATACCAAGTCAATGTGTGATTTAAATTTTACATTTTTGTCAACCTTGATACCCAAATAAGTTGTTTCGTTAGACGGATCTACTTCTGTCCATCGAAAACAGATGACAGATGTTTTTAATCTCCTCGATTACTTATTAAGAACTCAATAATATTAGTTTTTTTATCATGTATAACCGACTTAGTTCTATAATTATAATTATTTTCATAAATTATAAATTAGAAGACTATTTAAATAAATTTCTTTAACTGCTCATACCATACATTTTATATTTTCTGAAAACGTATGAATTAAACGTCATATCCACTATCAATAAAAATATTTACGTTGATCATGCGATGCGTACAAGTAATGAGAATATTTAATTGGTTGAATATGAAAAATTGAACAGTAAAATGCAATTAAGAGATTTTTACTGTTCCAGTATTAATATAACTACAGATGTTCTGAGTTATCTAAATCAAATATATGATGGAGCAAAGACTTTGGTAGGTTTTCAATAGAACTATAAAATCATTGTTTCCAAAGAAGAATTTAATTTTTAATTACTGATTTTACCAAACATAGATTGAGAATCCAAATCTATGTTACTATGGTACTGACCCACCCGCCCACCCATACACGTACAGGGGTACTGACCCACCCGCCCACCCATACACGTACAGTGATACTGAACCACCCGCCCACCCGTACACGTACAGTGGTACTGATCCACCCGCCCACCCATACACGTACAGTAGTACTGACCCACCCGCCCACCCATACATGTACAGGGGTACCGACCCACCCGCCCACCCATACACGTACAGTGGTACTGACCCACCCGCCCACCCGTATACGTAAAGTGGTACTGACCCACCCGCCCACCCATACACGTACAGTAGTTTTGACCCACCCAATAACCTTAGCTAATCAATACTACTGTACGTGTATGAGTGGGTGGATGGGTCAATACCACTATACACGCCTGCGTATGTGTCACTATAAGTAGCACGATGAGTGTACTTATGACTTGCCAGTGGCAACTCCATTTTTAGTTGAATAAAACCGAGTGGCCACTGACAAAATGGAGTGTCCATTCGTGAAAAAGTGAGACTGCTCCCTAGCATACTCACCGCTGCCGAGTGTGTACTCAAGTAATTTTTGGCCGAACTTTACTGTAATTTTACTGTTCATTTTGGCCGAATTTATGCCAATACTTGCACGTAAAATTTACAATGTTGGGAGAGAGTTGAGAAATGATAACTATTGATATGTGAATCAACTTGAACTTTCTAAATAAAGTGTTTCGTAACAATAAAGAGAAAATCTCCACGCCTGCAAACTAACCGATACTCTATCTGCAATACATTTTCGGCTGGTGACAGGCGCCGGGGGAGGGGGTGAGGAAGGCCGCGGCCTTGATTGGAATGCGGAAAGTAGGTCACTAGGTTATCATATCGATGGTTATCAGTCGTTTAAATGGTTTAAAGAGATTTAAATGACCCACAGCTTATAAGGAAAGGACTGTTGTATTTTGAATGGTGTTTCTTTCTGATTTTACGACTCTGCTGGTCACTCTTTTTGTCACTCGTATATAAGAATAAGTTGGTTGAAATAATTAAGGTAATTTAAAAATTCTTTCGTTATTACACCCTTTGTTTGGTTGTTAATTTTTTACGTAAAAAAGACTAATCTGTGTTAATTCCTGAGATTAAATAAGTTTCAGTGTGAGGTTATTGTTCTCACTGATTTTATAGAGAGTCCCATAATTCTTAGTTATCTAAAACTAGTAACTATTCCACTTAATTAATTTAAAAAAATACTAATTGATCAACATGATTTTTCATACGGTATCAAAATGTATCATTATGAGTCTGCAGAGGCTGTCAGCCATGTTGGTTTTAATCCATAAGAACACTGTTATTTCCCAATTCATATTTTGTCGTTATTTATTGACCAAAAGTTGTGTGAGGTGTCACCCAAAACGTTATCATATTGCGCATTGGATTTGCTTTTGATATTTTGAATACATACGCCAAGTTTTGAAAAATAGGTAAAAATAAAAATGTTAAATTAAATATTTTTAAACTCTTGATTTATAAAACTAATTAGGGATTCGCAAACCAATTCCAGCGTGCAATTTCGTTCTTGATGAAATGCTATTTGTTTGGAAAATCTTTTTAAAAATAACTGTTTCATTTGGATACGCGTGATCATATTTCCGGTTCGAAAATAACATTATTCTTATGGGACTAAAACCAACATGGCCGACAGCCTCTGCAGACTCTTAAATAACATTTATTTTTTGCCGTGTCTAATTAAGTAAGTTTTACATTTCAGAGCGCCTTAGTTTGGACCTTTAAATATATTTGTAAAACTAACATAACAGTCTATATTATGAATCAAAACAAATAACATAATCGTGCCATCAAAACAGCATCACTCATAGGAATAGCTCGGTAGCTTTAGTACCGGGGGAGGGGTCCTAAGGTTTATAGCGAAGATCAAAATAGCCTAACCTTCTAACGCCTTTATCAAATACAGGACAGGAAACCAGGTAAAAAATTGTAGGAAAGTTCGAATTAAATAGAAAGTAGATAAATTGATTTGAAACCTTTTGCAAGTTGTTAAGGAAGGTCTCTTCGGCAGAAATACACAAATTGTAAAGTCCGGAAATGGTTAAATACATGGTAAACAACAAGTAAACAAAAACAGTAAATAATTGGAATAAATCGAAAAATACATTACATGTTGTAGTGAAAATTAGTAAATATGGGGTTTTTAAGTCCCTTTTTATTATTTTAACATAAATAATATTGTGAAACAAAATGGCGGATTGAAAATTAAGCGTTCCCTCCATTATCACGATTTTTACGAATAAAATATTATATATATGCATATATATAAATACATTTTTTATGACGTATTTATGTACTTATACGAGTAAAAGCTGGTAATTACTAATCAAAATCCGGAAAAACCAAGATAGTAGATGAAGAATATATAAAATGTATAACAATAGAAATTTACATTCAAAGTTATTAAATATGGGTTTCATGAGTCGGTTATTGCGATTTCAGTAATAAACTAACATCAAAGCGTCGGATGAAAAATCGTGATTTTTCCACAATTTCCATAAATCTGACACAAAAAGTTATGTATAAATGTGACAAACAAATATAAGAAAAAGTGGTGAATGGAAAATTTTGGATTCTTCAAGTTACACTGAAGATTTTAAGGCTGGTACCTGTTGAAATTTTAAATTATTTAAATTATAGAAATATTTTCTGTGATTTAAATTTGGATTTTGATCCAAAACTGACACCGTTTTGCAGCCTAAAATAATGAACATAATGGCTGCTCCTTATAACATTTTGAAGGTTATAGTTTGTTCCAGTATAACGGGTTGTGGCCAAGCTTGCGGTTGTAGAAGAAGTGGCGTAGAATGTGCTCCTTCATGCACAATGAGTTTTGGTGTAAACTGCGCAAATTTTACACCCATACTTGATGAAAATGATGAAATCATTAATGAATCAACTCCAGTTAAACCAGCAGAAATCGTCGAAAGTGAAGACGAGATAAATGTCCACTGCAATAAAACTGATTTGATTTAAGTAGCGATGTTGATGATTACTTTGATGGAAATGTATTTTCACTACACTACTATAAGTTAGCTGTTTTCGTTATGTGTTTACAACCTGCGAAACATCATATTTTCAACAGCTGTCTATTGTTTACTACCGAAAGTAACATTGTTTACAACCGAAAATTTTCCACAGTCAACAACACCTGTTTTTATTCCGCAGTGTAGTGAAAAGTATCGTTCAAAACTCGAGTGAAAGTATTTTTGTATGTTCTCGACCATTTCAAGTGCTCGACAAGTCTCGCACTTCAAACATATGGTCTCGAACATTTGTTATGAAATATACTATTTTCTAATAACTCACAGGCATACACTGTAATAATGTTCTTATTGGTAATAAATAATAATTTTTAAAATCTGTAATTTTATTTAAGTTAAATGGTGTCTTCGTATTTTAAAATGTTATGAAATTTGACAGCTTTCAAGTAGTAAAATTAAGAATTTTTATAACTTTTAATTTATTGGCCTACAATTCGTAAAATTACGAATTTTGTTACTCTCTTGTTTATTATGGAAGATTTACAACTTGTTCACAGCTACGAACTGTAAACATTTAAAAAATGATATCAAGAAAAGTGACTTGAATATCATTAACTTTATCACATAAAATTTGAACAATTGCTTTTTAAAAATTATTGCCTTTGAAGGATATAATTATTTTTCACGATCGTTTAAAAATTGTATTTCAACAATAACTTTTTTCTGTTAAAGATATCTTAATGTGCAAGGTCGTATTATAAAGGTAAACTTATACTCAACAAACAAAGTTTTGACCAATTTTTCAGTTAAATTAAAAACTTTTTGATATATTTGAGGTTAAATCATAGCATTTTAGTGTAAAAAACATGAAAAATTAAATTCTAACACAAATATCCATGCATAGTCACATCAAAATAAAATGTTTTCAAAAGTAAACTGTTGGGCAAGCCAATCCCTAAAAGTTAAGTTTTTTTTAAATTTCTTCAAAAATCAACCAATTTTTCACTATCAGTCAAAATAAGAAATTCCTTTATGAAAAACACAAATTTTACCAATTTTCGTGCAGCCATGTTTTAAATATGAATCCAAAACGGGCATGACATTGTTGATCATGTGTTTAGACATATAATATAACTTTAGACTATTGTATTTATCTCTTCTAAGATCAAATTTCAATTGGTAACTCGTTTTTAGCCACAAAATATCAATAGTGGCTAAATAGCCAATAAATATCTGGCTGTATTTTTTTTTTCAGTTTTGTGTGATTATTCCTAATTTTGTTATAATTTTATCCCTCTCAAATATCGTTAAAAATATTGTTTTTATGAGTCACCACCTTTGAGATATTTACATCGAAACAACCCATTATTTTTATTTATTGATAAAAGCGCCATCTTTAAAACGCTGTATCTAGCCTTTGGCTAATAATGAAAAAATAAAAATAAAATATTCTGAAAGGTAAATGTACTAGCTAAAAATTAAGTCGTTATATATCTGTACATAATTGAGCCACTTTTTGCGCTATTTCGGGAAATTTATGAAAAAATGAAATTTCGGGGTGAAAATATCAATACTGAATGCTCTCTAGGTCAGCAGGAGTGTATTTTATTGAAAAGTTTTTAGTAATATTTTCTTCATAAAATGAGTTAATTAACCCATTTTATGTGTTATTTTTTATTTTTTTTTATCCCCCCGTATAAAAGGCGTCCACCCCACCACCACAACTACGAAGTGGCTAGGCAAAGTGGTGTATTTCAAGGAACTGTAACTCCCTTTATATAATATAACCAATGTCAAGTGAATATAGTAGCTTTCTATTTAATCGTTACTCTTTTCCCTGGTTAGTGTACTAATAAATACGATATGTGTAATCAAAAACAGTACTAACATTTTCAAGTGATATGCGAACAATACAAGATATATAAATCAAACTACGGATCGTTTGGGATTCTCAGTGAAGAGCAAATAAAACTTAATGTACACTATTTTATTTGACTTACAAATATAACTTTTATTGAATACATTCATATATGGTAAATGTTAAAAACAACTAGTCATATACGAGATATAAACACCTTTTGAACACTTGTAGAAGAAACAGGTTGGTTGCTGGATTGTACTTGTTAGTATATTTACATTTCAAATAGGGGTTTTTTTTATTTTCGGAACAAACACCAATTGATTATTAATCGAGTAAATCTTTAAACACCTGTTTCGAGAAAAAAACCTCAATAACAGCGTTTAAATTAATTCAGTTATGTGTGAGAGAGAAGTTGGGGTAAACGATGAATTATTAATTAACAGGGCCCAAGTGTCCCTAGAGGTCCCTCCAAACCACCTAAGGTCAATGACCATGCTTGAGAACCCCTCCAGGAGCTGAGCTTGAAAAAAAAATTATATGGTTTTTTTAGCCTTGGATTGTTTATAAATCATACTTGAGTCTACGGAAAACAAAAAGTATTAAAAATTGATAAATTCGTCAGAGAATTTGTTCATATTAAAAAAATTATACGACAGAATTATTAAAATTGTTACGTTTAGTTTCATTTCAAAAACTTCGTGACATCACTAACGGGTGATAGTATTGTAATGTTAATGGTTTCATTTCAATAAATCTTAAATGATATTTTCCAGAATCTTTCCGTTCATTCACTACTATAACTTAGATTAACCTAACATAACCAAACCAAACCTAACATAACTAAACCTAACATAACATAACTAAACTTCATATAACCTAAACAAACATAACCTAAGAAAAACTAACATAACACAACCAAACCTAACTTAACCTAACCAAACCTAACTTAACCTAAACAAATTATTTGTAGTGAATTAAACAAAAAGATCAGTTTTCTTTAGATACATCCGTATTCAATAATAAATTTCATAAGAATAACTTGTAAAAATACGATATAATCACTCGGATTTGTATATTGTAAGCTGCCACAATATGGTACCATTGTAGACGGCTTACAATGACAGAAGATAAAATTTTTTAAAAATATGACAATAATATCAAAAACACATTTTTTAAAGAGTAACGCATGGCACATAGTTTTAAAAAAACCCAATGTACAATGGAAAAAACTTTCACAAACATTTTCGAAACAAGGTATAAATATAAAAAGTTACAAAAATTAAAATTGAAACTAAGCAGTAATTTATGAATAAAGTACTATATTTTATACGAGATTGCCTAATGACATTTAAATTGTTTAAACTTATTTAATATATAAAATACGTTAATAGAAAGTTACTTAGAACGCTTAATGTGGTTGGCTCATTTGTAAACAAATTAACTTACTAAAATGCAACACAAGGAAAAATCTGCAATAATCCATTTGTCGAGTATTTAGCTCTTAATGAAATTAATATTTACATTAGACATAATACTTAACTGTATTGTTACTTTATGTACCATTACACAGTAAAATAGAGAACATACATGATTGGCTTATATTGATTGATTTAAGCCTACGACTTATAAAAAGGTTATAGGAAATTATTTTTTAAGTCTTTATTTTTGCGTTTATTTTCTGAGTGGATTAAATTTGAACAGAATTAGAAGGAAAGTGCATATTCCTTAATCCTAAATCAAGGATGAATTTCTCACATATATTATTTTCCCTTAAAATAGTTATTTATAACAATTAAAAAACGCTCATATTTTTTACCATTTAATCGTAGTGACTACTTATATTGTGTATTTATGAACAGTCATACAGTCAGTAAAATTAAATAATTCTATTATAGCCAAAAATGTTACAAATATATATCTTAAAAACTATTTTATTTAATATAAAATAATAAAAAATAAATTTAAATTTTTCAGTATGTATTTAATATACGTACTGAAAAATTTAAATTTTACATTCAATAACTCTAAACTTGAGTAGTATGCTAGTTACCCAAGAGTTTTAGTGTACATCTGTTATACATCTTTATACATATGTAGTAATGATTACTACGTTAATCCTTGAGGATCATCGTATTGCAAGGGGGATTAAGAATAACTCAACATAACTTGACACACATAACTACACGTACAGTGGTACTGAACAGAAACAACAGCAACGTATCGAATGTAATTCCATCGATAGATGATTGGTTTGTTTTTGTGTTCCAATAACAATATAACACCCATTTACACACAAACAAACTGAAGCTTTTTGCAACATCTCTACAAAATCGACAGACTTGACTAAAATTATCGTGCTAAAACAAAATTAGTTTATTTATGTATGTTATTGAGCTTGTCATTTGAAGAGGTAATTTTTTACGTTATTTATAAAGATGTTTACAAAGGGTATTTCTAATATATTTTTCAGAATATATTACTTTAAAAATATAAGAATTAAGCTGTTTTGGGTATTTACTAAATGTTATTACAACATGTTTTACATTTATTTAAAATGTAGGATGTAGGATCATTTCCGTTAATTCGTTACCACTACTTTTTTGTTGTTTCTGTTAGTTCACTACCATTTGATAAATATTCTATTGATCTAAAAACTGTTCCCAAAACATTTTTACGTCCACTGTGGTATTCCTTATCCGCTAGGAATCCGAAATCGCTGGCCTTATATCATCGCTTTCCAAGAACTTACACACGGAGAGCGCATTCGGCGGTAAGTCAATCATTGGATTTACCAGTTTGTGATCAACTTTAGTAGTCACCTAACCTAACCTAACCAACTGAACCTAATCGTAATTGCGATAAAAAAAAGTATTGGTAGTGAAGTAACGGAAAAAATTTTAGTATTGATTTAACGGAAAAGATTTAAAATGTATAATTCACAAGACTATATTTGAACATATAAAAGTTGATATAATTAATAAACTAAATGTTGTAGTATTTTTATTTAATTAAATCTTTTGGAGTATGCGGATTGACAATTTTGAATTTAAAAAGCATCAAATAATCTGAGTTTTTATAAGCTTCAAGTTTATTTTATGTCAATTTTTTATTATAAAGTTTGCTAATGATAATTAATTATATATCTCATACAATCAAACAAATTATAAAAAATCATGCTTAAAGAAAACTAATTTAGATATGATTGTAAACAATTATAATAAAATATAGTTCGCTAGAAGAAAACCCCTAAAATAGTATAAAAATAGTTACGGTACACCGTATATTTAAATAGTCATATTGAGAATATCAGTTAGTATTTACTGTAAATAGGTTTCATTGCTCATTAAATAATGATAAATATAATGAAACGAACAGATAAATAATTCATCGTCTTTTTCCAAACAAACATTTTCAAATTTGAGGAAAGTGTTCACAAATTCAAAATATAAATCATACTCTTAGGAAAACACAACAAACCTTGGAATTTTGTACGAATCATCGTAAGGTGTAAACACAGACAGATAGAAGAGGAAGGGAGATGAGTGTGAGGACCATGAGAGGTTTTACCGGAATGTGAACTAATGGGAGAGGCAAGAATCAATAAGGTGAGGTGAGAAGATTCCACGAACGGCTTCTCGTCTGGTACCACGTGCTCTCCACTCTGTCGTATAGCCCATAGACGCTCGTAGCCTTGTGTCTTGACGGAGTCAACCATGCTGTCGTCTGGCCCACAGCCACTCGTAGCCTCGTATCTTGACGGAGTTAACCTTGATGTAGTCTGGACCACAGATACTTGTAGCCCCATTTCTACACGGAGTTAGCTGTGCTGTCGTCTGGTCCTCAGACACTCGTTGTGTCGTGTCTAGATGGAGTTAACCATGCTATCGTCTGGCCCACAGACACTCGTAGCCTCGTATCTTGACGGAGTTAACCTTGATGTAGTCTGGACCACAGATACTTGTAGCCTCGTTTCTACACGGAGTTAACTGTGCTGTCGTCTGACTCTCAGACACTCGTTGTGTCGTGTCTAGACGGAGTTAACCATGCTATCGTTTGTCCCACAGACGCTCGTAGCCTCTTATCTTGACTCAGTTAATCATACTGTCGTCTGGCCCACAGACACTCGCAGACTCGTGTCTTGATTCAGTTAATCCTACTGTCGTCTGGCCCACAGACGCTCGTAGACTCGTGTATTGATTCAGTTAATCATACTGTCGTCTGGCCCACAGACACTCGCAGACTCGTGTCTTGATTCAGTTAATCCTACTGTCGTCTGGCCCACAGACGCTCGTAGACTCGTGTATTGATTCAGTTAATCATACTGTCGTCTGGCCCACAGACACTCGCAGACTCGTGTCTTGACTCAGTTAATCATACTGTCGTCTGGCCCACAGACGTTCGTAGCCTCGTGTCTTGACTCAGTTAATCATACTGTCGTCTGGCCCTCAGACACTCGTTGTGTACTATCTTGACTATTTTAGATAACTTTAGTATAGTATATAGATTGCGTATTTTAAAGAAAGATTAATTTCTACAACCAATACACATTTCACTATAAAAATTGAAACAACGTACTTTACAGTCTTGACACATTTGTGTGTGTTGTGTAATTCATCTCCTTAGCTGCTAGCATTGTAGAGATTTTAGTTGATAAGTTATGCCATAAGGCCTAATACACATATTACAACCACTCATTATTCATTTCTAAGACACTGATCGTAGAGATATGGGCGAATATGTGGGGTGAATGAGTGTGATGAGTGTAGGTGAACGATGTATATCAATGGTTGCCATCAACGTGTACGAAGAGACACTAGTTCATTTCTTTACTGTCATCACATTTATTTCCTACCCATATTTACTTATATCTTGGCAATATACTTTATTACAACCCATACATGAAGTTACTAACATACTAATACGATTCCTCCATGTCATTATAAAATTATACTACGACACATACTAATCATCATCCATCAATTTACTTTTCAAGGTCAAGTCTTCCTAAGAGTGAGGAATGTTTCAGATTTTACAGTCTTAAAACCTTTGTAAATAGGCTTCAAACCACTTAAACTCACTAAATTTTATTATCTTCCAGAATTCCTCAGCTACACAAAATCTGAGAAATTGTAGTATAGAAAATTATAATAATAAAAATTATTTGAGCAGTTTTAACAACAATGGTATTTTATTTTATCAAGTCATCCAACAATTTCTCATATGGCACCCAATTATTTTTTTTAGTAACTGTATTGTCCCTTTACATTTAGATCTTATATTTTATATATGTTCAATAGACTAACTACACGTACAGTGAAATCAACATTTCTTAAAATTTCCCTTTCTGTTTGAGTTTTTAGTCAATTGCCTAATATATGGATGACATTTGGTTCAAGAATGGTACTACTGTCTGTGATGTACAAGTAAATCAATCTTTCACTCCTACATCCGTCACTTGGGAAATACCTGCTCGAACGATTCGGAAATTCGAGGCGTGGAGCAGAGCTGGTAGTTTTCAAATATTAGTGTAGAGCAAGGTGTAGGCCGACCGGGCCGACCTGTTTGTGGACGCTGTAAAAAATAACCCCTTTAAAAGCAATCATCGATGTTTGTTTGTTCCTTGTGTCAATAGATAGAAGAATGTTCGGAGAGGAGATACTGAGGTGGTCCTTTCAGGCGTTCATTCATCAGTCTAGCTCGTCTCCACACCTTTGACTTCATATGTGTACTTCATCTATACAGCTAATCAAGAATGTGAGAAGAGGGGATAGCCTTTGTATGGTCGCTTTTCCCCTTTCTCAATAGAATCAGATGTCAAACCATTTCAATTACAATTGAATCAGCTGATTTATTGTTTGAAACACCAATGACAACTGGCAAATTAATTCTAGTGAACCAGAAGAAGTCTCGAGGTGGTTTTTTTTTCTTTTTCTGTAAAGAAAATGATTAACCAAATATGACAAATTAACTTAACATACATTAGCTTCACTAAAGATAAATCTTCTAACTGAATTCTTCTTCTAAAAGAATCCATTATTTTTCACAAACCTAAATTAATTGTAGTCTAACAGTTCACCTAAATTAATTGTAGTCTAACAGTTCACCTAAATTAATTGTAGTCTAACAGTTCACCTAAATTAATTGTAGTCTAACAGTTCACCTAAATTAATTGTAGTCTAACAGTTCACCTAAATTAATTGTAGTCTAACAGTTCACCTAAATTAATTGTAGTCTAACAGTTCACCTAAATTAATTCTCATCGTAAAAAGTATTCGGCTACGTGATTGGCTTCTGTGAAAAAGAATTTCCGTCATCTCCTTGCATGAAAAAAACGGCTGATTTTATCGGAGTTTAACAAGTTGATTTCAAAAACCATTTTTGGGTCCCCTGAAGCCAAAAAAGTAGTTTTTTCGAGAAAAAAATGTTTGGTGTATGTCCGTATGTGTGTCTGTCTGTGTATATGTGCAGATCGCTGGAGACCAAACGGATGGATCAATTTTTATGAAATTTGGTATGTAGGTGTATTTATCCAATATCTCCAAGTTAAGTTTTTCTTTTTTTTAGATGTTAGTTTTTTTATTGTTATGGGCAAAAAACATACAAAAGTAGAATGTTCTCAAAAACGACTTTAACGATTTTAATTGAATTTTCAGGAAATATGTTAGCTATAATTTAAAGTAGTTTAGTAAAAACCGCAAATAACTAACTTGACTAGGTTTTAAGTTATGGCAAAAAATATATTTGGGAATCAAAATGGTAATTTTCAAAGTTTAGATTTTTTAGTGTTTAATGTGGGGGAATAGTGTCTGCCGATTCTTTGGAATCATTTATTGTTATTATAGCTCTGTAATGGATCTCTGTATCGAGGACGAAACTATATCTGATCCTTTGTATAATGCATTGACACGGACATATTAAGAAGGCCGAGAATTTCTACAAAATCAGCCCAATCTCCGGTTGCTAAAGAGAGATAAAACGTCTAAATAAAGTACAATTAATTATCGTTCTATTTTCTTGTCATTAGACTAATACCTGAACACGTTCCTAATTACTGATCGCCGGTGTGTCGAGGACAAACTAATTTTGCTGATGGACTTCACATCCTTTTCTGTAACTGATCGAAGAACAAATTACCGTGGCCCAGATTTTGCAATTTGGGAAACTGGAACTATTACAGGACTCATTCGAATTAATATTTCCAACACGCTTCACTTCCACTTGTGGACCGATTTGGGCCAATCGGGTTGTCTGTTTGACTTAAAACTACAAAGTAGCCGGGCCGCTCTACAAGCCATTCATTATGGGATCGCTCTCATTACCACTAAGTACTACTTGTTTATTCTGAGGTTTAATGAGATAGGGAGTCGAAGCCATTAGGGCAGACGCACTGGATGAAACCGAGATTGAAATATAGGATGCATCGCTATTACCTAAAAGCTCTGTGAGCCGTAATCATCGGCTGCCATTTTAGGCCTCGTGTCCGAGCAGCGTATCATTATTGTCAGCACGGAAAAGGAAGGTCCTAGGAGAAATTAAAACAAAATAACAGACGTTCCACAAAGTCTTGGTATGCAATTAAAACAGCCTCTTGGCTGACCAGAGTGACTTATTAGAGCAGTAAGTACTCTAATAGACGGTTCCTTCCACACCTCCAAGTCGTTTAACTTTCGGAGAGAACACATTAGCTCGGTGAAGCTACTGATTACAATTAATATTTTTGAAGTTCTTACGCCTAATGTTCATAACCTCCTTTCGTCCGATCGGAATGATGCATGAATAGTCCAATTATAAGATTGCATAGCACACTTCTAATAAATTTGTAAACATCAAAATGTTACGGCACAAGTTTGTAATCGAGAGAATTATTTTTTAGCATTTTTCTTCACTATGAAATATTTTTCAGGATTTCAAGTTAATTTGATCATCCATCATCTCTTTTTCTTCTTTCGTAAGGACATTCTATACTACTGTTTCAGTTCTGGGATCTGACAATTTCGACAAGTAAAATAAAATCATAATATATACTGCAGATTATTATGAAAACCTATGGTAAATGGACTTTACGGCTTAAAAATCTTGTCAATTGAAACCACGATTTCATGTAATTTATTTGAGTTAAAATGAAAATTTTATAAAGCTGATCTAGACTCCAGTCGTGGTAGAATTAATGTTACCGAAGAAATAAATTATCATGGTACATAATTTTCTGTGTGGATTGAGCTAACATTTATCAAATAAATGTCTTTTTAACTTTGTGAACATGAGTTATCCTCGTATAAAATGTTCGTTCTGGTGAGTGGGACTCACACCCACTATTATCCATCAAGATAACCCTCTAGGGACGCCTTTTTAAAACCGAACAGATCTAACATGAAGTAAAACTGTGCTAGAATGAAGAGCATACAAAGCCACTTGTCTAAATTATTGCTATATAAGAGATGTTGGTGAAAGAATAGGATGTCTTCATTACAGCTGACTTTTCATTTTCCCATATGTGTTAGCATAGAGAAAGTATTGTGATCGTCCAAAAAAGTTTTTTTACAAGTTGGTCTAAAAATCCATTTTATGGTCCCCTTAACCCAAAAATTTGGTTTTTCGACAAACATTTTGATGTCTGTCCGTATGTGTATCTGTCTGTGTATGTGGAGTCCACTGGGGACCAAAAGGATGGATCAATTTTTATGAAATTCGGTATATAGGTGTATGTATTTAGCCAATATCTCCAGACCATTTTTATTTATTTTGTTTTTTTTATTTTTATGGGTAAAAAACATTAAAAAAATTAAATGTTCTAAAAAATGGCTATAACGATTTTTATTACGTTTTCAATAAAGGTTTAAATTACAATTTAAAATAGTTTAGTGAAAATCGCATGTCTCTAACTTGACTAGTTTTTTAGTTATGGTAAAAAAACATATTTGGGAATCAAATTGGTAATTTTCGAAGTTTTTATTTGTTTTGTTTGATATGAGGAAACGTTTTTACCAATTCTTTGGAACCAATTATTTAAATTTTCATATATTAATAGTCTAATAACAAATAAACTGGCCTATTTCAAATTTGAATACAACTTTTGTTGGGATGGAGTCTGTTACTTTTAGAATGTGGAACTACCGTGTTAGCTTCAACGGTTTTGTAAATAGCATCATTTTGATTACGTAATGCATTTTCTCTTTATTCATCTTTCACTAGTGGATTGCTTTTTTCAATTCCAGAAAATAGCCAAAACTAATAAATAACATTCTCAGATTATCTAGTTACTATATAAAAAAATTAATCAACTGTTGTATATAAAGTAGACTATATTTGTTTATGTTCAAAGCATAATTATTAAATTGACTCTTGTTGACTCTGACTTTTTGTTTTCCTCTTCTTCTCTATTTTCCGTTATTCGGTGATTAGATTTAAAGTAAAGTTTATAACTACCAACTCTTTAAAATATGAAATCTATTGGTGTTGATATTAATCATCGAAACACGATTACGAAAATATTATTTTAGAAACAATAATAAAATATTACTTGTACAACTAACTAAACTATTCTCTAAGCAAGGTTTTTAAGACAATCGTTCCGCCTTCTTCACATCAGTGAGGTCAGACGGATAAAGTGCTAACACGGTACCTCCTAGATTAATACTGTCGCTCCTTGTTTCCTTACTCCTGGTCCGACCGCTAGCCATAAGAACTTCGTTATCTCTTCTGAGAACCAGTGCCTTCACTTTCTACACTTTAGAACTTCACCGTCTTATATAACAGATAGTAGTTTCTTTTTTGAGTCTAAACGCAACCTGAAGCCCGGTTAGTTAAAGTTAAGCTTTGGTGCTCTGATAAAAGCGTAGTGGCATATTTATTTTGTATGGAAGTATTAAAACATTTTACTTACTCAGTATTGTACAGTATAAAAACATCAACCTATACTGTCATTAACAAGGGACGTCTCGGCTTCTTAACGAAACACTTACAGTCAAACAAGTATATCATAATGTAAATTTCACGTTTAGTTGCAGTGCATGCCTTTATGAACCAGGAAACTACTACTAAGCACACAAACATCACCCGCACAATCAATAATAGCATTCTTCTTCTTAGCATAGAGTATATTTATTTATTTTACACTAAACAACTTAGAACTTTTGTGATGTTCATACAGTATTTATACAAAAAATACAAATTAAACATTAAGACAAATTTGTGAAAAACGCTAACTTCTCCTCAAGTCAGTTTGAGAATGAGTATTTATGATGGATAAAAGATTGTGCATCGTAACGCCTACAGTCGACCAGCGGAGAAGTGAACGCAACCCTCATGACACGGATCAACAGTTTAACCGTGTAGTCTCATCATACTCAATTTGAATATAGCTAGCTGCCAGTGCAATTTTCGCACCGCTAAGTAGATGTGAAACTCAGTATCATCATCTTGGTATGAACTGTTCATATCATACCAAGAACCGAGTTAACACGGACAATTGTTATCGTGAGAATACTTATTCACATAAAACTTGATACTTTTGTACTATCTTAAATTACATCTCAGAAGAATATGATATTACATTACCTCATTAGTATTGCATTACATGTGGAATTTTCGTATTGCAAACCCAAATAAATTTAAACGTCGCGTAGATTTAAGAGAACAGCGACGGTATTTTTAAGGATACGTGGTATCCAAGTAATCACGCATATATTGTTACTGTAATGGCACCCTGGCACTCACTACATCAAACTGAGCTATTTATTCTTCTTGTCCTTAAGGGTGTTCATCCAGGCGCTTCGCTGAGCGCTCCAATGAATTTAGTTTTGATTTCACGCAACTGTCACTAGCAGTAGGAAAGATCCAGCCCCAATAACACACATACATCGCATTTCCCTCCCCTCTCTTTTCCTTACTGTCCCCACCAGCCCCACCCCAAAGTTGTACAAAAATACGTAACTCCCTCATTTACAGTATACTGATCTCTAGCAATGAAATTTGTATATATTTACTAGCTATTTTCCTTAGTTTTGCTAAAGGATTAACATACAAACAGTAATGTTTTAGTTTATTTAAAATGTTAAATATCAATAAGCATCATTTAGCCAATTTCAAAATTATACATTTTGTTATTATCTAACAGCTGATGTGTCAAAAAATTATGTAACTCCATTATCATTGAAACTTTAAATGCCACTGGGGAGCATTTAACTTTATCATGTCATAGAGTTATAATTTCACATTCTGAGAGGCTCTTGAGATGGAAGAGGATGAAATCATGCCAGAAACCTTCTCGGGAGTGAACTATACAACTTCCCAAAGTTTCATGGCGATCCGGTGAGTGGTTTAGTAATGCATAAATGACAAACACACTCAAATTTCAACTCAAAATCAGAACAGATCACATTTAAATCAAATCAATTGGTTACAATTGAAAACAAAATATTTTAGATTTTACATTAGTTTGTTTTGTAGCTTTTGTTTTATATATTCTCAAAATTTAAATAAAATAAGGCCTAACTAGCCACCTTGTAGCCATGTCTGCATGGAGATTTTTTTTTAATTTTTCTCCTCAATAAATTGTGTTACTTATTAGAAAACTAACACTTTCAATTTTAAAAATTTCAAAAATAATTTAGATTTAATAGCCTTAAATAAATCTCAGAAAACAATAAGAAATTTCAGTAATCTGAGAAATGACAAGTGTCACTTTTCACTTTTTTCCTTTTTATTTCCAGTAGTATCATGGAGTTCTAATATTTACTAGTATCGTTTTAGAATCCAGTGATAAATTCTACACGAAAAGTATCCAAAAGCACTAACTAAGTGAGGCTATCATTTCTCAACAGCTGGACAGCGCCGTTTAGCGCCTCTCTTTCAGAAACCTAGTCTGCCGTCTATCAAACGGCGGAAACGAGGATTCGCGCAACTTGGGTACATGAAGATCCATAATTGGGTGTCCTGATGGATAGTTGGGCCAATCAGGACCCAGGATCTGCGTCATATATCCTGAGGACGGCTTCATTAGCTATGTGTCCACTAATGAGAGAGATTTGTGTCCAGTGACCATCGCAAGCTCGCCAGCCATCCATCGGTAGTGTTCGGCACAGGTTGGCGGCTTTCGACATCACCAGATTTCTACACGAGTAGGGATAGCAACGATACATCGATATATTGGAAATATCGATAAATTTGTTTCGACATAGCGACATATTAGTATCGATATTTTCTTTCGATAATATCGGCCATATCGATATTTTGGTCTGATATATCATATCAATAATATTAACGTTATTCTCTCTCTTCAAAAACATCAAGATTCTAAAAAAAAAAACATTATTATTATTGCCTCTTAATGCCTAGAAAACATGCATTGAAAAAAATAAAATAATTTTATTTAGGTTTTTTACGTGAGGTTAAGTGGAACATTTATTTACGAACTATTTTTATTTTAAAATGATTTACATGACAAGTATTGGATGTACGTTTAGTGAATTGATTTGTTTGATTTGTAGTGCTTATTAGAGGCAAATCACATTTTAAATGTGAAAAAAATAATAACTGTTATTATATTGTTCTATTATAATGAACATAATATTCAAAGATATAATTATTCTTATTTTTCTTTCAACCCCATAGACCACAACTTGTTTCGTGTAGATAAACTTATTTAATTCTTACATTCAGTAAGCTATTCTAGTCACACCAAAAAATGAATGTATTTTTGGTCATTACATAAGACTTATTGCATAATTTCAAATAGAATAATAATTTACAATTTTATATATCGTTAGATCGATATTTGGTATTAGTTTACGATGATAAGAAGTAGTGATGGAAAGAAGTGCTGGCGGGAAACTAATTTTGACGACATCCCAGAAAAACGAAAACAATTTAGATCCAGGAGAAATTAGGTGCCATTGGTATGTGAATACTTCATGAAGTTAATCCCCTATTTTAAGAAATATATACTTGGTTTACCGAAACAGATTACCGAAACTACCCACGGGTCTACATTATGTATAAATAAACTTATGTGACATATCTTTGGGTTTTAAATGCTAACAATACATATTGTTCTAGTTAATTACTTTATCGATAATTCGATATATCGATGTGTAGAAAATATTTTCCATCCATATACACGAGTTGCTAATCATGATATACTTACTCGACAACAGAAAATGAGAGATGGTTTAATTAATTTTCGTATCGGTAGTTAGTAAATTCTCGAACCCCATAAAAACCAATAAACCCCTTGGTACACTCGTAAATGTCAAATAAAATGAGTTACTTTCAGCGCAGAAATCATGTATACCCGAATTTAGAAGTTGTTTACTATGAAACTAGAGGCCTACGATAAATAAAATCATACCATCGTTTTCCTCGTTTGATTGTACGTTAATACATATTCATAAAGTTAAATTAACTTGAAATTGATTACTGTATTCACTTACATATATGACAGTAATGTGTCGTAACTGTACATTTTATAAGGATTAACATGGCCTTATAAAATGTCAAAGTAATTAGTAAAAGTAATTCATTTTACTACCTCTAGAAGTCATGAAAACGTTGTTTTATGAAATTGATAAGAACTTTTTACTTGAAAAGGGAAAATCCTAAAATTTATAAAGCTTATATAAAATACTCCTGTCAACCACCTATCTAAATATAAATGCAATACATTGACGGTCTTTTAGTAGTAAAATGTGTACAGTTGATGTACAGTGAAAACTAATTAAAATTCCGGTATTTTTTTGTTCCAACTGGAATAAAAATTACTAAAACTTATAACACAATTTTAAAATGCTTAAATTAAACGAGGAAAACAATGGTGTGATTGGTTTTTTAGTATACTGAACAACCTTAAAACTCGAATACACATAATTTCTGTGTCGACAGTAAATATTTATTTTCAAGTATAATTTTAGAATGTTTAATAAAATCTATACAGTGAGTTTTATGTTCTGGCACACCTGGATATAATTTAAACGGCCCGAGATATCTATGTGAAACCTTGACCCTACCTATTATAACATATTTTCTTAATTTTTCAAGTTGTTGAAAATTTTGCCCCCCTTTTCTAAAGGGGGGTAAAGGGGGGCAACTAAACATTTTCAAATACAAACCCCTATCATGTGACCCCTCATTTTAAAGGGAATAAAAAAGAAATCCAATAATGCAAACTAGAGGTCTATACGTTTATTTTAACAGATTTTATGACAAATTTATAATAATAAAATCAGTAACTGTCTTGTCCTTTTTTTATGTCCTGGCACACCTGGATATAATTTAAACGGCCCGAGATATCTATGATGAAATGCAAGTGAGTAGTAAAGAGAAAGTCAACAGTAGATTGTTGCAACCGGTAAGATAAGAACAAGGGAAATTCCAATGCATGTTGACTCATGTTACGATAAACAGGACAAGACAGTTACTGATTTTATGATTATAAATTTGTCATAAAATCTGTTAAAATAAACGTAGAGACCTGTAGTTTGCATTATTGGATTTCATTTTTTATTCCCTTTACAATGAGAGGTCACATGATAGGGGTTTGTATTTGAAAATGTTTAGTTACCCCCCTTTGGAAAAGGGGGGCAAAATTTTCAACAACTTGAAAAATTAAGAAAATATGTTATAATAGGTAGGGTCAAGGTTTCACATAGATATCTCAAGCCGTTTAAATTATATCCAGGCGTGCCAGGACATAAAACTCACTCTGTATAATAAATATACAAAAACTAAGACAAATAATAAATATAAAATGATAATTGGAAAATATAAAATTAAAGCCGACTCCGAAGGGTAAATGTGTCTTATTATAAATAGTTAATGACATTTCAATGGTGAGAAAGTTAAACAACAAAAAAGTAAAATAATTATAATAAAAATTACAAAAAAAAACACACAAGTGAAGTCTAATAAATTGAAACCATATAAAAAGGTCATTAATTTTTAACTTAAAAATAATAATCTGTCTTGTGTAGAACTCAAGCGAGGTTTACAATATTACAAAATAATGTAAAATGTTGTATTGAATTTATTTATTAATTAAAGTTGAGTTTTAAAAAAGTCTTCAGTTTTTTACAAACATTCGGATATAAAAGTCAAGCATACATTCTTTTTTATTTTTTTTTTTTTTTCATTTCTAGATTACTTACGTGATAAGCTAATTTATTGTATAATTTTACAATCATAAATTAATAATTTGTTTTTGTTAAATATTTTAATGCTATAGATTATTTTAAGGCTTACAGGGCTATATCAACCAATTAATGAGTCCCATAATAAATTACGACAATAGCTGATTATGTCGTATTTTAACTGATTATGTTCTATAACTGAAAAATATAGAACCATAAACGTTGTTTCTTTTTCATTAACTAGTTTTGTTAGTTTGGTTTGAAAAAAAAACAAATATGCCGCCTTGCAACATTAAAAACGTTACACCACCAAAATAAAAAAAAAAAAAATAGTTTAAACAAATACTGCTCGTCTCCAAACCATAAGTGTAGCCCTTGATTATAATATTACTTAAAATTGATATCCCATTTAATAGATATATTTGTGCCTGTAATTTGATTAGTTAGTGAAGTCTGCCACTACTGCTGGTTTAAATTGCATTACATTTACATGGGACTACAGCAGCGCTCCACACTGGACCACAAGACTGCTAATAATTTAAGACAAAAACTTGAACAATGGATTAAAAATCAATTAATGTGTAACGCTCTTGTCTATAAATAGTTGACAACGCTATTTCGGACTGTCCCCTATGTAGCACGTCGAGCGTTTGTGGACTGAGCGCTGTTGTCAGACCGTGCCAGTTCACTGTCAGAGAACCACCACTGGGAGCTAAATTGTCCTCTCTCCCCCTAATCCCACTCTCTTTCTTTCTCCCTTCCCCCTCCATCTCTCTCCCCCTTCCTCCTCTCCAACCCTCTCTGCCATTACTTGTTCGTTATTGCGATGCTACTCGCACGTACCTGCAAATAGAGTGCGTGTTCCAGGTGAACAATACGCAGCACTCTCTCCTACACCATAAGTATTCTACTATGTAAAGAAGGTACTCACGGAATCGGTCTGGTGAGTCGACATCGTCTGCGAGGACCCTGCCACGCATGTCGACGCGCACTTCACTGCTGCTACAGTCGTTGTAGAGCCGTACGGATCTGACCATGGATGGCACCGCGCCACAGATCACAACCTGTAACACAACACAGTCTTAAAAGGCTCCTTGATTTTAAGTTCAGAATAATTATTAATATACAGTAGGTCTTCTTTAATCCAAACTAATTAAAACCGGAGGAGTGTTCGAATTATCAAATCGTTCAGATTACAGAACATATTGTTATTTTTAGATAAAAAGTTAAAATACGGCTAAAATAGACCATAAATAAGGTTTAAAGAAAAGATAGAAATGCTTTACACTGTAAAATATTGTGTTGTTCATTCAACAACGTACATACAATATGAACATTAACTACAGTAAATAAAAATCATATATAACTGCTTATCATATATATCTGATAATGTTGCTTTTATAGTAAAAATAAGAAACTGGACCTGGTAAATATTTATATAAAAACTGGAAAATAATCAATACATACTATATTAATTGCATAAATTATTGAAAAAAGTCAGACATTTTCTTCTGAATTAATGAAGATATGTACTTTTTTCTTTCTCATGGCGGTGTTCGGATTAGTGGACGTTCGGATTAGAAAGGTTCGGATTAAAGAGGTTCTACTGTAACCACTACTTAAATTTTAATATACCTCAGGATGTATTTTATAATTACTAGGGGGAACCCTTGCACGCTTTGTGTCCCAGCCCTTTCACTCACTACGCTCGTGTCACCTTGGCCTCTGGCCATGGTCTGTTACTCACGACTACTCTTCGTAACAAAAGTTTGGAGACTCGAGTTTAGATGCTCAGACAAGTTAAACCAAAAAAGGTAAGTTGTTTTAAAATGTATTTTTGGATCTTTTCCGCTAATTCACTACCATAACCATAACTTAGGTTAACCTAACATAATCAAATCAAACCTGACATAACTAAACCTAACATGATCTAACCAAACCTAACATTACTAAACCTAACATAAACTTAAACACGTCTAACATAACCTAACCAAAGTAGTGGTAGTGAACTAACGGAAAAGGTCCTTATTTTTTATCAACTTATTTTTCGTTAGTATAAAGAATTATGGAGTCACGTTTTCGTACTTATACTTCAATTAAATCGGAAAATTATCGGGCTTTTGCATTATTTCCATTTAAATATCAACTTTACCAATTTATCCATTAAACCCGTAATTCAATACTAATTTTATTTTATTAGGTAATATGCTATAGGATCGAGAGTATGTTATTTAAGTTTAAACATTTTTATTTTACTAGAAAAAAGTTTTACTCATTTTTAAAGCAACTTTTTCTAACCAATGCCTCATCGGACGGAAAAGTCTAAAAAGAGTTCATTCACATATCAACTATCATTTTTGCAATACATAGATTAAAATTTAAGTAGTTTCTTTTGTACCGTTGCACTTACATACTTTGTAACACTAAACTTATAAAAGGTCTCAGGTCAAAACCCGTACAATGGTAACGTTTAGATTTCTTTTTACCTCTCCGTTAATTCCCTATAACCATAACTTAGGTTATCCTAACATAATGAAACCTAACATAACCTAAACAGACCTAACATAACATAACCAAACCTAACATAACATAACCAAACCTAACAGAACATAAACAAACTTAACATAACCTAATCAAACCTAACATAACCTAGCCAAAGTAGTGTTAGCGAATAAACGGATTTTTTACTAAACTATCGGCTGGGAATATAATTGGATAAAGAAAACTTGAAGAAGTTCTTAATTAATTTTACAACCAATCCCAAATAAATGTTATTTTATATTCTTGGTTGTTTATTTTTGAAAAAGCTGTTTAATTAATGAAAATGTTTAAGGGAAAATGTCTATATAAAAAGTAATCCACACCTCTCAATATTTTGTAAGTTTACGACCTAACTGCATAGAGGAATAAATAAAATATTAAGATAACTTAAATAAAACTGTTCAAGGCTCATGGAAATAATAAACAAATAATCACTTATTTCCTATCAAGCAACCTGATTATGTTATTAAAATTATTAAAGTGTGAGACGCTGACACGGCTTTGTGCATATTTTAAGGTGAATATAAATCATTACATGAGTGTGGATGACCTGTCTAGTGTCTAGCCTAGTTTAGAAAAATCAATTTATTAAAATACTAATAACCGGGGCAACTAGGGCACCGACAGCTTAAAACGTCGAATCCGAACCACGTAGTTTCGGTCGGTTTCAGCTAACTGACAAGCCCGATACTCGGTTCTCTTTCCTACACTACATCCAGATCCTGACTACCACTAACAAGGATACCCCAAACTTCTCTAATAGTGCCCACACTGATACCAACCATTGTGCGGACGCCATGTCGGTTTAAGAGTACCGAGCATAGAACCTATCGCCTACAACGTCCACAACACTGTCCCCAAGTAGCTTGGTTCATCACTACGATACTAAAGCTGTTAACGTTTGAACTCAATGAAATTAATATCAATCGGTAATTAACTTAATAACTTTCCCTTGGCGATGATGCAGGGTTTGTAGTACGTACAATAAAGAAAATCTATAAATATAAGCTATAGTTAAGAACAAATTTAGTAAATACATCAATATTGAGTGTTTATGAAGTGTTTAGCATAAAATAATATGAAAACACAGATAACAAATGAAAATGTATAAAGATGAGCTAGGATGTAGCAGGTTAAGTTCAGGTAGACCCGGTCGGATTATATTCTAAACTATGAGAAACCCTTCTATTACTTCTAAAAGGTACGCCTCCCTAAACCTCATAATAAATGTGTGAACAATTCATTCGAACTGTGATAGAAAAACACATGTTCAGTCTACTCTTCCGTCATAAGATAAATTATTGACCGATTCCCATGGAACAAACATGGTTTTCTTCTAAAAATGTGTATATGCTCTTAAATAACCATTTCAATAAAGAAATTACTGAACGTTGTATGCACAGGAATTTGGAAGTTATAAAGCGTGTATACTTTAATCGTCACGTAAAATAAAACATACTACATATTACCTGTATGCTTAGTGGTTAGAATGATGTCCGATAAATTCTCCAAGTCTGCTTCGCATAACTAGATAGTAACAGACTAGAAGCCGATAAAAGTAATATGTCCACCAATGAGATGAAGTGTGTTGTGAAACATCGTAGAACGAATGTGTACAAACAATGCGGTAAACGAACCAACAATGTGATGAAGTGTGTTGTGAAACATCGTAGAACGAATGTGTACAAACAATGCGGTAAACGAACGCAGGATACCGATAATAACAGACTTGTGAACATGTCGAACAATAAGATCGAAGTGTGTTGTGAAACGTCATAGAACGAAATTGTACAAACAATGCGGTAAACGAACGCAGGATACCGATAATAACAGACTTGTGAAGCCGATAAACGTAATATGTCCAACAATAAGATCGAATTGTGTTGTGAAACATCGTAGAACGAATGTGTACAAACAACGCGGTAAACGAACGCAGGATACCGATAACAACAGACTTGTGAAGCCGATTAGCGTAATATGTCCAACAATGTGATCAAAGTGTGTTGTGAAACATCGTAGAACGAATGTCTACAAACAACGCGGTAAACGAACGCAGGATACCGATAACAACAGACTTGTGAATCCGATTAGCGTAATATGTCCAACAATGTGATCAAAGTGTGTTGTGAAACATCGTAGAACGAATGTGTACAAACAACGCGGTAAACGAACGCAGGATACCGATAACAACAGACTTGTGAAGCCGATAAACGTAATATGTCGAACAATGATACGAAGTGTGTTGTGAAACAGCGTAGAACGAATGTGTACAAACAATGCGGTAAACGAACGCAGGATACCGATAACAACAGACTTGTGAAGCCGATAAACGTAATATGTCCAACAATATGATGAAGTGTGTTGTGAAATATCGTAGAACGAATGTGTACAAACAATGCGGTAAACGAACGCAGGATACCAATAACAATAGACTTGTGAAGCCGATAAACGTAATATGTCCAACAATGTGATGAAGTGTGTTGTGATACATCGTAGAACGAATGTGTACAAACAATGCCGTAAACGAACGCAGGATACCGATAACAATAGACTTGTGAAGCCGATAAACGTAATATGTCCAACAATATGATTGAAGTGTGTTGTGAAACATCGTAGAACGAATGTGTACGAACAATGCGGTAAACCAATACAGGTATGCTATCGTGGGGCGGGGCCTAATCAAATAATCCTAGTCGATATGGAATAAATATTTTGATCGGCGCGCGGTTAGCAGCTCTAGCTAGTGCTATCTGTTGTTAGCAAACAGACTTATCTGAATAGTAAATGTTTCGCAACTAATCCCTGGATCGATCTGTCTTCGAGTCCTCTGGGAGAGAGCTTCGAAATTCCAATCACTGAGGGATTACTAGAAGATAAGATTTGATAAATAAACCTATTGTTTTGATTCATCCACACAGGTGTTGAACATCTTTGTGTGTTCTCTTAATTATTACAAGTTAGATTGGTTATTATGTTAATAGGCCTCAAAGTTTCTGTCTGACTCATGTTATATATAAGGTCTAAATTTTACAATGTTGACCTAATCGACGTTATTTACTATATGAACAGTAAACCATGCAAGAACAATTTTAAATTTTAGATAAATAATTGGACTAAAAAGTACAAGAGACAATCAATTGTTGCTTAATTAAGGGTTTTGTAACTGAAATACGTATTATAAAAATTATAGGTTATGGTATGGAGTGGTTACTGCCATTAGCTATATTCGCACAGCGATATTTAAATTACTAACCTGTATTTTTAATACTATGCTTAGAAATAATCATATTTATATTAGTACATATGTAAAAATTAAGAGACCCTTACACCCCCTTACAAAATATTCTGTCACACCCACCTGCTAGCTTCCAGTTACTTTCTAATTAATTGCGCATCTGACACTATAATTAAATCAAAACGTCGATATTTACCTAACTTCAATCAACTTCAATGTACTAAGATTAAACTTCTAAAATCATAAACGTCAAATCCACGGAAAGTACTATTTTATTCAACAACAATAAAATATAACATCATCCTGTTGACACCCACAAACAGTTTCCCAATAAAATTTATGACGCGGCTCTGTTAATAACAACAAGAGAAGCGCATGCGTGAGAACTACCTGACGCGCATGCGCACCAGTATACATAATGCAATAGTGTCCACCAACATACACTGTCATTAGGCGGTTGGTCTATTACAAGGTGCGACCAGTGTTGCCAACTCTAGCAATTTGCATAGCATTGCCAACCTTCCGACTCTTATTAAAAATAATTAAATCACATTTATTAATTCAGCCGTGATTCTCGCTTGACGATTATTCTTCTGACGATTGGAGCTAAAAAATTATTATGGATTGTAGGTCGCGAAAATTTTTGAAACTTGGCCATAGCATTTTCGAACTTCTGATTTATCAAAACATCAAAATACTAATAAATATGTAATTGTTGGTAATGGTCTGGAAAAAACATCGCAATAAACAATTTTGAGACCATATGTTTGAAGTGCGAGACTTGTCGAGCACTTCAAATGGTCGAGAACATACAAAACACTTTCACTCGAGTTTTTAACGATACTTTTCACTACACTACGGAATAAAAACTCATTTTCACTACACTACTATGAGTTCAACTGTTTTCGTTATGTGTTTACAACCTGCGAAACAACATATTTTCAACAGCTGTCTATTGTTTACTACCGAAAGTAACATTGTTTACAACCGACAATTTTTCCACAGTCAACAACACCTGTTTTTAAAACTTGTTTCTAACTTAATAAACAGTTAACATTCCAAAAATGAGTTTTTATTCCGTAGTGTAGTGAAAAGTATCGTTCAAAACTCGAGTGAAAGTGTTTTGTATGTTCTCGACCATTTGAAGTGCTCGACAAGTCTCGCACTTCAAACATATGGTCTCGAACATGCAAAACCCCACTTTCCACTCTTGTTATGAAATATACTATTTTGGAATGTTAACTGTTTATTAAATTAGAAACATGTTTTAAAAACAGGTGTTGTTGACTGTGGAAAATGTTCGGTTGTAAACAATGTTACTTTCGGTAGTAAACAATAGACAGCCGTTGAAAATATGATGTTTCGCAGGTTGTAAACACATAACGAAAACAGCTGAACTCATAGTAGTGTAGTGAAAATAATATTTACTACTTACTTATATATGTAATATCTTGAAAGTTTATTCATGAAATTTGACTGACAATAATTTCTAACATAACTTTTCAAATAGTTTGTTGAAGCTCAAATCCAATAAAATAGAACGGTGAATATATCCAATGAAGAATATATGTAAAGTCATAATGAATAATAATTAATATAGAATAACTATTAGAACTACAAACAATTAATATAGAATGACTATTAGAACTACAAACAATTAATATAGAATGACTATTAGAACTACAAACAATTAATATAGAATGACTATTAGAACTACAAACAATTAATTTAAATGTACTGATGAATTATCAGGGGGAACCAGTAAGTGCAATTGAATGTCTCTAAGACCACGGTAATTTGGTTACGGCAACGGGAAACGATTGGAATTTTTTCTTATAAAAAAAAGTGATTCAAATATGTACATGAAATTTCATGAGAAGGTCCGGGAAAAATATCTCGGAAAGAGAAAGCGTTTCTCACTCTAAGTACAATTTCGTAGCTTTTTTTAGAATTAACTATTTCTTGGTCTGAGAGCTTTCGTAACCCCAAGTAGGAAGGCTGTAAATTAGGTGAGAAATGAAGAGCATGGTACGAGAGCATAAAAATTCTAGTGTTGGAGAGAAGATATTGTCTACAAAGGAGAAAAAGACAAATATTTAATTTATATGATACCTTAAAAACAGCCCCTGGAATTTAATATAATTATCAATTATTAATTCAAGAAAACTAAAACTGACACAGGATTCAATTACTTCTTCACCTTAAAGAAAACTGTTGATATCAGGAGTCACAGAACATTAAACTAGAAAAATTGATTAGCTTTGTATTATTATTGACCATCCACTGACAAGAGAATTACATTTGACAATTATTTGACATTATTGAAAATTATATTTGAGTCATCGACAAATAATCATACGTTTGTAAATACTACTTGATATATCGTTTATAAAGAGGAAAAATAATATAAGCCCCAGAATATATCCTTGAGGCCTCCTATGTTAACAATGGAGACATCAGATTTACAAAACCGTTGACAGCCTGAACAGTCAATGTTGGTGGCCACAACAGTTTGTTTTCGGTCGAGTAAATAAAAAGATACTAAGTCAAAAGATCCCCTCTAAACCAGTCAGAAATTAACCAGTCAAAAGTTCCCCAAACCCTTCAACTTATTCAAAAGTATTGTATCACTAACCCTATCGAAGGCCTTGCTTAGTTAAAAAATGTGCCAAAAGTGTGCATGGACGATTATCCGAGGAGGTAGACACATACACACATACATTATAAAAAGTCAAAACATCGAGAGAGAGAGAGAGAGAGAGAGAGAGAGAGAGAGAGAGAGAGAGAGAGAGAGAGAGAGAGAGAGAGAGAGAGAGAGAGAGAGAGAGAGAGAGAGAGAGATATTTTGTTGGAAACTGAACTGTATAGAAGAAATAATGCTGTTTGAGGACAAGAAATATAATATGTAGTTGGTTTAGAACGATTTTTTTAGAAATCCCGTAGCGTAAGTAGATATAATGGAGATGAGTCTGAAGTTGTCTGTTTTTTTGACATTCTTAATTTTGAGTAGCCCTATTTATACCAAATGTTAAGATTGAGGGGCATTTGCCGCATGCAAAAGA
The DNA here is from genome assembly GCA_035578905.1 of Stictocephala bisonia. NCBI lineage: Eukaryota > Metazoa > Arthropoda > Insecta > Hemiptera > Membracidae > Stictocephala > Stictocephala bisonia. The sequence goes on from JAQJVL010000189.1 coordinate 706,817, forward strand.
CTCATATTCTCATAGAGACTATTTTCGTGCTGCCTGAAAGGCCGGAAGTCACTTAATCTCTGATCACACCAGCACCCTTAAGAGAAACAACTATCCTGGGAGATACTGTCAAACCAGGACTAACAGAGCCAAGTTCCACGAGGGCGAGCCAATATTTTAATGCCCTCTCCTATCCAATAGAGGCTGACAATGTAGACAGTAGACGTGGACATCAATCAGCCTGGTAGGAGCAATTTGCTTTGGCCAGCGCAGAGTGATGACTCGCATAAAATTAAAATAATTTAGCTGACTAACAATCCGCCAAATGAGGGCTAAGTAGGTCCCGGACGTGTGACACCGGCTCCTGATAGATCTTATCACTTATCTACTGCTCAAGGTCGGTAATTATGTAGACGTTCGGTTGGCAGCTGGTCGGTACAACGTGTTTATTAACAACTCTTGCATCCTTATAAATATCTTAATCACTTGAAATGAATATGTTGATAGGAGCCATATTATATTAACATATTTATGTCGTTCAAGAGCCGGTCTCCACTGAGAGAGGTCAGGGGATTTGATTTTATTTCTTGATTTTATCTGTAATTAAATTTTAAGAGTTATTTACTTGGTCTCAATGAGGGAGCATTGGAGTGCATTTTTGGAGCTTTTGTTACTTTCATAGTGATTTTAATTTATTTATTCTTTAAGACGCCGATCGTCAAGGTTTGGGCGAGTATGGATTTTGAACTAGTGGGATGAGTGTAGATAAGCGATTGTAGTCATTGTTACCAACTAAGGTTGACCAATCCTTAGAAAGTGTCATTAATTAAGAGGCTAATAAAGGTGTACGAACAGCCTGTGGCTATCAGCTGATCAATTTCAAAATATTTTCTGACTCTGATTAGGATCGAATTGAGAACGTTTAGTCTATAAAGCTGGACTTTAACCAATTGCGCTACCGATCAATTTAGCATTATAATTATTTACTCGTATTAAAGATGGTAAATAAATAAAGTGTGCTACAGTATAAGTAATGTGAAAGATCACACAAAATTGAAGATAACATTTTTACTTTTATGAAATAAGTTTGCACTGAGAACTAAAATGTGTCTTTGACAATTACTTTATTATTACCTTTTACGTTTGCGTAAATCGGTTACGGTTATGTTCCCTCGTTTGTCTGTTAAAGCTCCCTTGAAACGAGATTTAAATCTAAGTTACGTTTCAACAAAGAGAAGAAAGAAACAGAGGTCGCATGCAATAGTGCGCTAAATGTGTTTTGAGTTAGTGTCGAGTAGTTATTTCTCCAGTTTGTCATCGGATGGCTCAGTACCATGTCAGTCCGTCCCTTACCCCCTCCACCAAATCCACAGTGGTGAACGTAGTAATTATTAATACAGATACATAAATATGTAACATTCGTTGCAGCCACTGAGGCATTTACTGCGGCCAAAAGAAAGCGATCTCTGTTCCTTTTTTCTCTATGGCTAAGATTGGCATATATGAACTTACCATCAGGAGGCACAGTAACTTCGCAGAGACGGCTAGCTTTGGTAACCTGAAAACATAATTATCTCGTTAAAATACAAGGACTTTTCAGCAAAAACTTTCTAATATGAAATGAAAAAGTGTAGATTATTTCACAATTTCACTATCCTAAATTGTATATGAAAAAAAGTAGAAAATAACTCTTGACATAACATTTCATAAACTATTACTCAACTGGATACAACAAGAAAAATTGTTGATAGAGTAACATTGAATTGAATCCAGACGAAACTGGATTTCATCGTCAGTCAGAAAATGGATCTACACATACAGGTTTTTAAATGTTCTGATGTAAGTTATGTGTATTATTATGTAACATGAAATATAATGAGAAACATTTCGAAGTCTTCAAAAGCACAAAATTTTTAGGAGAAAATACCACAAAAAAGAACCTCAAATATGACTATATAATAGAAAGAAATAAGATAACGTTTTGTGAAAGAGTAACTTGAAACTTTCCATTGAAGGCTATCGTTCATCAATAAACTTAACCTTAATATTGAAAACTCCAAAATACGAAAACCTTTTATAAAAAGTAACTTGAACCATTATTTATTTATTTATTTATTTAACGGTAATAACCATTTACAATTTGATGTTTATAAATAACGTATAATACTATATAATCAAATTACTATGAGAAACTTTGATGGCAAATGTTCAATGTGTTTCAAGATAGTATACAGGGAAGAAAACAATTTGGACAAACAGTAATAAATAACAGTAATAAACAACAGAAATAATAACAGTAATAAACGGAAGTAATAATATAACAGGAATACATAACAGTAATAAATATCATTAATAAATGGAAGTAATAAAATAACAGGAAAAACATAACAGTAACAAGAACAGTATAAAATAACAATAATAAATAGAAGTAATAAATTAATAGACACACAGTATAAATAACAAGCACTAATAGGAGGCTCATGGAGTCATGCCAAATTAGTTAAAGTAGCTTTGAGACTTAATTCAAGGCAAAAACGATCTCAGCAAATTACAACAATCAATTTTCAACAAACAAGAGTACTAAGAAAACGAAAAAAAATCTACAGTAACTTATGTATACTATCTTTAAAAGAATTTTGACTTGAGTTGAAGAAGTCTACATGAGGTGCAACAATATTCCCTTGACGTTGGATGCGGACCAATGTGGAGTACAGCGCATAGTTCGTGCTGGATTGCTGCCTACCAAAGAGGTCCCGGGATCTAGTCGCTATAGGAACGTGAAAATTAATTCCACCGAGCAGCTCACTGCAATCCAACAGTCCATTGACAATCTTGTACAAAAACATTATGTCATGAATAGTACGCCTGGACAGCAAAGTAGGTAGGTTCATCTGCTCAGCCAGAGCACCCAAGGGAACTTCCCTATAGGCAAATCCAAGTTTGATTCCAGCTAGCCGTAAGAATCTATTCTGGATTCTCTGAAGGCGATCGATAAGTGTAGATTGATGGGGTGCCCATACTACTGAGGAGTACTCCAGTAAAGGCCTTACATTGCAACAGTAGAGTGTTCTGAGAGATTGCAGTTGGGAAAAGTGCCTCGATGAGCGTACTAGAAGCCCCAACGCTCGGCTAGCCTGGAGGCAAATCCTTGTGACATGCGCTTCGGCACTAAGGGATGACACACATTATAGTGAAGGCTAGTATCCAAAATTGACGTTACTGTAACAAAGTTGCAATAGGAAACAATTGAAACGGACATAATTTTCAAACTACAACACAGATGCAACCAGTTTTTTGTACGTTCTGTAACAGAGTAGGTTTATCACATGTAAAACACCAAATTATTTTATATGAATAATTTAAATTGTAGCTTCTGAAATACTACTTTCTTCTACATTTGATTATATACACATGCCCAAATTATACACACATCTCATCTAGGAATAGCTTGGCCAGTAATTTGGTTAGTTTGTGTTGCCCGCAACCACAGCTGGTTTAAACTGCATTACATTAACATGGGACTACACAACTGATATGTTAAGCCTCAACATTTAACATTGGATGGAAAATCCATGTGTGTGTGTGTGTATATAAAATATATGCTTCTACTAATGAACAAAATGTTATTAAAATTACATTAAATATAATAAGATGAAATTTAATATATGTTTGAAATATTTGTTAATGTTGTTTTTAAGTTATTCAAATTTTGGATTTTCTATTTTAAGGTATTATGGGATAGAGCTGATAAACTTATACAAAAAAACACATAAAATAAAATTTTTATACATACAATTAAAATATAGCATATATATTTTGATTATATACTTCGATAATCCAGTTTACTATCGTGAGATCGTGAGGGTTCAAGTTACTTGGGGTGAATCCTTTTAGTTCGGGTATAGCAAACGTGGTTTACTGAAATCGATCAACACAAAAAATATTTTACAGACCTTGTGTAATATTTCACTTCTATATATTTCACCAACATGTATGTGTATAAAAATTGTTTAACTTAACAGTGCTGAAAAAGTGCTTCTGTGACCAGCTGAATTATGTTTATATTTTGTCCAAATTGTATTCTGTAAGTTTATTTTCATGACTAGATGACTAACCTTTATATTTCTAAGAACTTTCTAAGAAAAACCTAGATCCGTAATAGTTAATATTATACTAAAGCACAGCAAAGCGAAGTGTGGCCGGATTTAGTTAGTACGAGTATACAGTACTACGCCAATTCGACTGATTCGCCTTAGGTCTAGTAGTGTAACAGTGAAAACAACATCTGGAGTGCTGCACTGGACCACTTTGGCGGCTCTACTCTTTCCAAATGCCTGGTCTGATGATGTAAGACCCATCAACATCTATCTAATGCACCTTTGTTCCCGATCGGTCTGAAATTTCTTTAAGTCCATCAGTAATTGATTTTTCAGAACCATCTTTGTCGTGCCTATTTAAATGCTAATACATTACTAAAGACTATTTAGTCCATTAACAGCTAATCACTGAGTCACACTTTGACCAAAACAGCTGTTGTGCAGAAGACAGAGCGGCGTCCAGTACATAAACGCAATAGTAACACAACGCAAACCAATATCATTAAATAAGAGATACACTGTACTATTTCTGTGAAGATATTAAATGTTCAGAAAGGATTTTATTGACATCTTTGTTGCTAAGCTTCTTCATGTTTGAATCATATGTTGTGGGAGAGAATACCAATTTACAACACACCTGATACTTCCCTCAGAGATCAGTGATTCTGTATACAGACAAGGAACAAACAGAGGTCGCATTAAGTAGTGTGCTAAATGTGTGTCGATTAGTGTATCCAGTTTGCCATGTGATGCCATGGCCAGCACCTTGTTAGTATCTTCCTTTATATCCCCAAATCCTTAAGAATAAACATAGTAATTTTATTATAGATGTTTATAAACATTAAGAATAAATATTAAGAATAAACATAACTGCCACTGAGGCGTTCGATGTGATCATAAGAAAGTGACCTCTGTTTTTCGCACTCTTTTATTAGTTTATTTATTTATTCTTAAGGCACCGATCGTCAATGTATGGGTGTTTAAATATATTACACTCTGTGGTCTGTATGAGTACGGTCTTCTAAATTGAATTACGAAATGAAAAAAAAAAAATAAACACTGCAGATTGCAGTTGACTTTCAGACACTTAGTATTTTGTAATCAAATAATTTATATGGAATTGCCAATAACAAACCAACAGTATTTAACATGTTAAAACAATTAATTAAAACTAGTAAATATATTAATTAATAAACTATTCAATATATCACTAGATTAATTTAATTTTGTTTTTTTTCTTTACTATAATTTATTTAAAATTTATAAATTGCCATCACGAGCGTAAATATTTGCGAAGCATGTGATATTGATAATATTCTATCTATCGTTATCAAAGGAGTGTCTGTCAAATCTTTCAATCTGGAAGTCAGCTCCAGTCACGACGGTTCGAGGAAAAATCTAAAATATGTCCAATTATAGACCAATCACAAGCTGAGCTAATAAAAAAATGTTACCAATTTAACTATATTTGCTATCCCTTAACGTTTTTATGTCCTTCAAAAAGCACTGAAACATTTAATTTGCTTTCACTTACAAGTAGACTATCCTAATTAACGAAACTTTTTTACTAAGGAATTCCGTCCAGACTAATGAATCTTAACAGTAATATTAATTTTAATATATTTCATGTCTTTCAAAATGTAAAATTGTAACAAGTGCAAAATTATAAATATAATATTTTACGTTTATACTATCCGTCTAGTTGTGAGTCTACCAAGACAATAATTTATTAGCGTTTTATTTATAAAGTAACAAAGATATACTTTTGTACTCTGTAAGTATTTCTGAATTGACATTAATTTACGTTAACCCAAAACTTAGAATGGAATCTTGTTCGCAGGACAATAAATACTCAAGTTCTGGCAAACCATCGGAGCGGAACGAGTCTGTTTCCCCTCCGTACCACAATTCAGGGAAGACGGAACTTGTTTTACCATTGCAGACTTGACGCCAAGCAAGAGTGGCGCTTCTGAGTGCTTTTTGTCCCTGAGGAACAGACGGCTCCCGAAATACAAAGCAGGCTCCCACGATTGCGAATTAACATACATAAATCGGTGCGACGCTGTGTGAAGTGGGCGAACGGATGGCGTCTGGGAGACGTTCGTCGGAGAAATTGTCTATAAGTGGCTCCGAGTCATATGGCTCTCAGGGAGCCATCAGATGACATCATCAGCATGACGAATGGCCCACGATATGAGTGCAGGCATTTAACGTAGATGGATAAAACGTAAAGCTCTTTTCTAGAATGTTCCCACATTTGGTATAAATGCTTGCTGAGTCTAGAACTATACAGGAATTTACAGGCAAAATTAATCCGACACTGGTCACGTGGTTTCGACAAGAAAATTGTAAGTGCTATCACAGATAAGAAAGAGACAGAGGTCGCATCTAATGGTGCGCTAAATGTGAGTCGAGTATTTCTCCAGTTTGCATTCGGGTGGAGGGGCCAGCAACTTGTCAGTCCCTCCATTTATACCCAAAAATCCTCAAGGATTAACGTAGTAATTTTTACTATAGATAAATAAAGATGTACATTAGTTGAAATCGATTATTAACTGCCACTTAGTTAACTGGGGCCATTAGAAAACGACGTCTGTTACTATTTTTTCTGTGATATTAACCAGAGTTATATTTCCCTGTGAAGGCAATCGTTCATGAACTTGCAGTTCGGAAGTTCTCCCTGCCTCTCGTCTCATAGTAATGTATATTACTACCTCTTACGAGGTCACACTTTTCTTTGAAAAAGAGATGTTTCCAAAATATAAAGACAGGGAAGTGTCAACCATTTCAGATTTTTAATGCTGGTATACACGACTCTCTCGATTGCGGTTTTACAATAATTATTCGGACTGCTTTTTTCTAAACAAATATCCTGGAAAAGTGTGTGTTAGTGCAGCTTCCCCACAAGGCTAATCCGTATAAAAGGTGTGGGTAGATCACTCCATAATATGCCATCATCAGTACCTGAGTTGGGCAATATTTGTATAGTTGTGTCAGAACTTTATTGTCTGATGATATACATGACAATCCCAAGTCAAACCTTGATCAAGGTATATTCCAAGTAGACATCTTTAACCTCAGTTTCATCCAACATGACTGTAGAACTACCATCTGAGCCCGATTGGTGAACGGAATTGTATAAAAGCTTATTTGTTTGGATGAGTTTTAAGATTAAGCTCATAAAATGTTCTATTAAACTATTGAGCCCGATAAATGTCACTTTTTCCAGTTCTTGGTTTGACTTTAAATTAAAACATAGAGTCATGTCATCTGCGTATTGTCCGAGTCGTCCATTCTAAATAGCTGATCCAGATCGTTAACGTAGATCAGAAAGAGTAGAGGACTTAGTATAGAGCCTTGGAGGACTCCATAACTCAGCTTCCTCTCCCTAGATCTAACTTCTGAAATGCCAACAAATTGTACTCTGTTACTAAGATACGATTTAAGCCACTTGAGTGGCACTTCTCGTATTCTGTAATTCTTCAGTTTATGAACAAGAGTGTCATGATGAACACTGTCAAAATTATTCATAGTCAACACAGACAGAAACACTCTCTGTAATTTTACTTAAGTAATCAGGAATTCGTTTAACAATTCGCACATTTGTTACTATCCTTTAAACTGCATGCTTACGGCTTACATTATTCAGAAATAACATCTTATGTCAAATTGAACCATCCTACTACCTTTGCTTAACTGATGTAACAGTTCAATTTGCCAGCACGTATCAGTTTAATTTAACTGATGCAAAGAAACAGCATGTTCAACAGGAAATCAACCGACTGCTGTGTTGTCTGATACAAATAGAAGGAGACAGGCAGGATATATGGAATATCCATTTCCTGTTGCATCAGGTGGTCTTGCGCATCAGTTAATTTTCGCATTAGTTTAGTATTAACTGATGCAGACATTGATGCTGTTACTTTTGGCCATCCCTACTTCCTAAGCTATCTCATGCTTCTGGTGAATTCTAACTAAAGATCTGATTGGCGGCTATCGTGATATTATCATTGAGGGAAAATATTTTAAAGAACTTTCTTTATCCGTATCTTAAGCATATAAAGAATATTTTAGTCTAGTTACATGGCCCAAAGCATAGTAGTTTTAAAGAAACTTGTCCAGTCAATCAGTCAATGGTATTTGGTTTTTATATTTATAGACTTGTATCAATAATTGTATAAGCAGATAGATAGATTTCTCCTCCAATATTAAATGTTGTGTCTCAAATAATTATCAGCTGTTTTGTGGTCCGTTGTGGAGTGCTAGTGTCGTCCTATTCGTAAATGTAATGCAGTTTAAACCAGCTGTAGTGGTAGACCTCATTTACTAACCAAATTACTGACACAAATACTACTATTATATGAGTTACCTACCTATTTGTAATAATGTAATCATGGCTAGTATATAAAATGACTTTGGTCTAAAAACGTTTAAGAAATAAAAAACATCACCAAAAGCCACACTAAACAAACAAGAAGCGAACATATGACAGCGCCCAACAATAGAAAGGTGTCACTAAACTGTCAGGAGAATTAGAGTGTAAATATTTATAGAGTAATTACAAGTGCTGTGGCAGATGTGACATTCTGGACTGCTTACGGCGTTCGGCGTGTTTTGGCGGTGATCTCATAAAATCTACATGAGTCATTATCGACACACGATAGTTTCCGAACACCTGAGCGCATTCCTAGCTCACGTGAGTCATCCACGTGTCGGTACATGATTGCACGATAATTTGTTTATTATGTAGTTACTTACCTTTAAAATGTATTGTTGTTTTCAGGAACATGATACTATTATTGTTATTATTTAGAATAAGGGACATTTGCCGTTAGTTCACTACCACTACTTTTTTATCGCAATTACAATTAAGTTAGGTTAGTTTAGGTCAGGTTAGGTTAGGTTGGGTCAGGTCAAGTTAGGTTAGGTTAGGTTAGGTCAAGTTAGGTTAGATGACTACTAAAGTTGATCACAAACTGGTAAATCTAATGATTGACTTACCACCGGATGCCCTCTCCGTGTGTAAGTTCTTGGAAAGCGATAAGATAAGGCCAGCGATATCAGATTCCTAGCGAATAAGGAATACCACAGTGGACGTAAAAATGATTGGGGAACAGTTTTTAGAGCAGTAGGATGTATATCAAGCGGTAGTGAATTAACGGAAATGAAAAAAGTAATGGTAGTGAATTAACGGAAAAGATCCAGAATAAGATATTATTATTAATTTTTAATGATGTAACACGAATTGAAATAGCATGCATGACTAATTTAATAGAAAACAATGTTAATATATGAAAATCCAAAACTATGCATTCACTCATCACAAAATCTCCGGAACAACTAAACAGTATTTGATGAAATTTGGAGAGAAATTATCTTTTGTATCATAGACACCCGCCAAGAGGTTTTCTCGAAATTCCATCGCTAAGAGATAGAAACATCTCCTCAATTAATTATTCTTTTTAGTCATAAGAGAAACATTGGCGTTAATTTAATTTAATATTTTATTTCAAACAGCTGATAAAAAACATACACATGACACAAAAATTTGGGTAATTTTCTTTTCATTGTAGAAATTAAGGTAATTTTTACTAACCGACATAATTGCAATACTTTGCATCCCCACACAATATATTTATTGGTTTTTTTATATTATAAAACTTTTTTATCTTGAAGATGACCAGGCTGAGCTCTTATACTGATGTGATGGTTTATTGAGAGCCGCGGAGGGAAGGGTAAGCAAGCGGAGAGAACCAGCCCGTAGTGAAGCAAGGGCTATAGGCTAGTACAATATAAGAATAAAGTGTATACTTGTCACAAATTAGTTTATAGTTTTAACCTCTTACTTCCCAGTGGGTCAAATTTGACCCAGTCAGTGAAAAAATTAATATTTAACTTATTTACCACTCTTTATCCTTTAAAACCCAATGGGTCAAATCTGGGACAGTTGTTGTCTAAAGTTGAAGTAGTTCCTGCAATCTAGTGGCACATTGATGAACTACACTCCATTTCATATTGTGTCATTTGGATGATAACAGCAGTCAACATAACCTCAAAGTTTGGGACTTTTTCATCAACATTTAGAGGTAAGATATCAAGTTGAATTAATCACAGCTCCTTTTAGCACTATTGTAGATTACTAGTAATTAATAATAAAGTTAGAATTCAGGTTTGTTCATAAAATAATTGTATAAATGCAACTGGGTTATATTTGGCACTCTGGGCAACAAAGGGTGTTGTAAGCTGGGTCAAATATGGCACTCTGGGCAACAAAGGTAGTTTTTGTTTGACGTACATGATTTATATTTTTATGGGGAAAAACATAAAAATAGTCATATCAAGCAACATTTTATTATTATTTATTAGGTGTTGTATTGTATTGAATTGGAAAAAATACATCTAGTTAATTTATAACATTAAATCATGTTCAAAAAATAGCTTGTATATTGCAAAATATTTGCACTTCATGCTGTCAAGTGGTAGTTTTTATTATATAAAAAAATGTTTGCCATTGCAGATGGACCGAATGAGAAAGAGCAGAGGAAACACAGTACAGTACGAGCCGTCGTGACAGTACTGGCCACTGGCCTATTGTAGTGGACCAAAGATTGAGATGTCGGCATCCATTATGCACCAACAAGTCCAATATAAAATGTGTTAAATGCTCAGTGCATTTATGCCTGAATAAAAATAAAAACTGCTTCACAGACTTTCACCAATAAATAGGCCTATAAATGCCAAAGACAACTGTTTTTTAATAATAAGTTTTAATAATAACAATAAAGATAAGTTTTTCTTTTAATATTTGTTATTTATTTATCCAAATCACGAAGTAAAGTACTGGGTCAAAAATGGCACAGTGGGCAATAAAGGTTGTTTTTCCCAGAAATCATGTTTACCCTTATTGCCCATCGTGCCAAATATGACCCAGTTCTACAATTTCTATATTTTAAAAGATTTTTACAAAATTTCTTCGGATTATTCTTATTTGCAGCTCCAGTAACATAGTTTAATGTGAAAATATTTTTTTTAAAGATATTTTTATGGTGCGGGCATTAAGAGGTTAAAAACACTTCAATGAAATGTTTATTACTAAACGAAGACATCTTCAAGAAACCCATGAAAAATTACTTTACCAGGAATTTATAGCACAAAATTGAAGATTTTAAATTTCAACAACTCCAAAATACTATGTTTTCTATACTAAATTATTTTTTATTTACATTTTTACTAATTCTTTTTTTTATGTTGTATTTATAATTCCTATCTAAGTTAAAGTCACAAAGGTTATTAATATTCATTTAAGTTTAGTAAAATAATATTTCTGACAAGTTCCATCGAAAGAGATTTTAATTTTATTATAATATAACGTTAGAGTACCAAGTATTTAGTTAGATGTATTTAGCAGTAAAAAAAACTTTTCAGATTAAAAACTTCACATAAAACCCTCACTATGACGTTTTCTGCATTTTTCTGGTATTAGTTAAAAGGTATTAAATGATTTCGTTGCAGCATTTTTTTCATTCTTATGCAAATTTACAACAAATACTTTACTAGCTAGTCATACAACAACGGCAATAACAACTACTGTAGCAGAAAGGATATAAAAAACCCTCTTGACAATAACGAAGTGGAAAATGAATTTGAAGAACAACAAATTAAAACAGTTACAACGATTTTTCACGTGTTACTAGTATTGTACTTATGCGTCATGCAACACTTTTTCAAAAAGTACTTTTCATCACGATTAATCAATTTCATTGCACTTTGTCCTCATCATCATCATCAATCATCATACACGGGATAAAGTAATCATATTTACTCGGTTATGCTATTTAAATTGGTGGATGTCGAATGAACCGTGCATAGTCCAATATGGCGGCCGTTGTATGGCACATGTGCAACTGTAGATTCATATTAAAAACTTGTTTACTGTGTACATATTCAATATAACATTTCTTTTTATGGTACCACAAACAAAAATAAACTAAGTAAAATGTTAAAATTTCAGAAATCTGCTATCAGAACAATACATAAAATTCATAATCCTCAAAGGCTTAAAAAATAGTCTTGCAAGAAATATTTTATAGGTGTGGTTATTTTAACCGTACGTGGAATTTATATTTTTTTTAAACGATCCATTTAATGAGTTGAAGTATGTCGACAGAAGATGAAAATATAAACATTCATAATCACAATACTAGGTGAACTTTTATTTTTTAAAGTGAAATATCATTTAGGATTATTCAACAGAAGCCCAACTTAGCATATGATCAATGCAACAAATTCTAATTCTAATACTGAAGTCAAACAATACTTTATTAACAAGGTAATAAATATTTTTAATTAGAATTTTAATGATATTTATACTATTTAAAATGATTGATATATTTTACGTAGTTTGGAACATTAATAGAAAGTAGTACCGGTAACTTAAAACACTTACATTTAGTAAGTTGTTATTTAATTTATATATAAATAAACTCATCGGATTCTAAATTGAATTGCCCATTAGAAAGTTCCTTTTTCACTTTGTAATTTTCTGTACAAAAATACGGAATATTAATAATATTTTCTCTAAAAAGGTTAGGCATCAGGCATTCTAACCGTTTCTAGCTAGGTTGACTGTAATGTCTTGCAAGTGGCCATTATATGCTTCATCTTTTTAATAACGATAATAATTAATTACTATCATATTGTTGCTAAAATTTATTAAATATAAATTTTCATAGAAGATAAACTAGAATACAAACCCAACCTTAGCAAGAAAACTCATAGTACGTCCTGAATGAACAATTTCTCTGTACAAAACGTTTTGTACACCTCTAAGTAATGTCATACAAAACATCACGAATCTCGTCGTAACACACTCCTGTAACAAATTTCAGTTACTAATGTTGACTAAATATTTGAGAAAATACAGTAACTTTTAATTAAAATTCAAGGTATATAGGATTCCTATATAGGCCATTACTATAGGCCTTCAAGAATAACTATAGTGTACCACAGAGAAAAAGAAACAAAGGTCGCTTTATTATAGCCCCAGTATGATTGGAAATAATGTCTATTTAGATCTGATGAATTAATTACAATGATGGGGGCATCATTCTAATGAATTCATCAGATCTATATAGACATTATTTGCAATCATACTGGGCCATACTGGGGCTATAAGAAAGCGACCTCCGTTTCATTTTCTCCGTGGTACACTACACTCTTGATGGCCTATACACTTAAAATTAAAATACACTTAAAATTATCTTAAAATTGACTGTAATTTTGTTACACATTCAGTCAATATAGCCTCCCCCCCCCGGTTGACAAGGTTCAGGACCTACCATCGCATGGCAAATTGTATAAACAACATCTCGACACATATTCAGCGCACTATTGTATGCCACCCATGTTGATTTCGTTTCTTTGAATGTACGTAATTTGACTTTAAACACTTTTTTATTCATATTTAAAAATGCAATTCCAGAGAGAACAAAACCAATCTGTTTTCCATACCCATATAAACGTTTTTCCACCAAACGTATTTATCGAAACAATAGGCCTTCGGATCGACCGGGTGAGGCCGGTTGGGTGTTCGTGAAAGCGAGATAAGCTGAGCCGGATGATCCGGTGGTAGCGGCCATAATCCTTTTACGGCCACTTGTCGATACCTTATCAGCCGGTTCACATGAGCGGCGTGAAGTTACAATATCATATGGGCTTATCCGGGCCGGATTACAAGTACACGGGGCTTATTACTATTACCCAGTATTAATGATACCTAGTTAGACGATAAAAAAAACATTTTGGATGCTTTCCGTTAATTCACTATCACTACGTTGTGTTTTTTTCTTCGTTAATTCACTGCAGCTTGATAAATATTCTACTGCTCGAAAAACTGTTCCCCAATCATTTTTACGTCCACTGCGGTATTCCTTATCTGCTAGGAATCCCCATCGCTGGCCTTATATTATCACTTTCCTAGAACTTACACACGGAAAGCGCATTCGGCGGTAAGTCAATCATTGGATTTACCAGTTTGTGATCGACTTCAGTAACCACCTAACCTAACCGTAATTGCGATAAAAAAGTAGTGGTAGTGAAGTTACATAAAAAGTAGGGGTAGTGAAGTTACATAAAAAGTAGGGGTAGTGAATTAACGGAAAATGTCCAACATTTTGGTTAGTTTTATAAATCTGTTTAGTTATGTAGTTTAGTTACATAAAGTAGAATTTGACATTTATAATTCTATGTTGCAAAACGAATAAAGAAAAAATAATAAATGAGGCATTTTGACTTTTTTATAATATTTATACAGAGTAGTTAAATTGTAGGAGATTTCAAACCTTCAAGTTTTTTTGAGAAACAAAAACGTTTAAGTTCAACGTTTCGACATGTATAATACTCCTATCGTCTTCAGGTGTTACTTACTACATTAACCTACATTTTAAACTAGTTTTTTTTTATTTCAATTAACCTATAGTAATTTAAGAAACCCTTAAAGACTACATACTTATAGTTCTGGATGACTCTTATTATAATCACGCCTACTTATAAACTAACACACATAAAAAAATTATGACAAAATATACAAATCATAATATGAAATACTAAAAAATTTAAAATACTAGGAAAAAAAATATGAAAACGTTATCAATCAGCAATAGACAAAACTATTAAACGTAGGTTATGGTAGTGAATAACAACACCTAAAGACGACATGAGTTTTATATCTGTCGTGTTTTTTTTCTTCTTTCTTTTTACACTTAAATCACTGTAAAATCTCCACCAATTTTACCAAATCAGAACAGTTCAATCATGTAAGGTAAAAGTTTACAATTCAAAACCTAAAACATAACAAAAGACATAACCTAAAACAAACAAAGACGTCTGTACTAAAATGATCTTCTATACAATAAAACGTATGCCATAAATACATTATTAGTTTAAAACTTTTACTTTGGTAATACGTTTTCTCGAATATAGGTTGGAATAATAAGAAATTTTTATTTCATCTAAGTTCCAAATATAAAATGTACAAGTACATATATTTTCAAATTTAACTTCATTAGTGATTCATCTTATTTAAAGGTACAGTACATAACACTTGGTGTTTATTACTATAATAATTATAATAAAAGACATTTAAAATTTTCTTTATCAGAATTTACATAGTTTTACCTAATTTGTAATACAAATGCAACCACCCATCCTCAAAAATGTATTTTTTTTATATATAACAAATATTCTTGTTTTTAAAGTGTTACTTCTTATAGCAATTATTATTTCGATATAATTTTTGTATTAAAGTTTGTTATTTCGATTGTTAATACCAAAATTATAAGTACGTTCGTTTCTTTTCCTAGAAAGCCGTTACGACTTGCAGAATACACACCACTTATAACAGTGAACAGAAATATTACTAGTTCCTCGTTACAAAATATCTGTTAAACAGTCATACGGTGATGTGAGAAGTGATTAAATCACAGAAGGTCAATGATCTCTAGTACTCCAAGGTCACTTGCAGTTTACCCACTCTGCCGTCACTGATAAGAGCGTTGCACGTGCCGTATCGCTTGTTCAATATCGACTATACAGCCGGCGTGCGATACTTCGCCAAACACACACTCAGGTACTACAACTGCTTTACACATGTTCTGCGTAGTTTTTAAAATTGTTGAAAAAAGTGTTTCTTTTTTATTCGTGACATGTTTACAGCATTATTTATTTAATTTAATATATTACTTTTCGTAATTTAATTTCAATGAAGCTAATTTTAATTTTTTAACTCAGACCTTGTAGTTAAAAAACCATTCAACATGAATATATTTGATGGGTATTGAATTAATTTATGTCTAATCCCACAGTTTTGGGGCTACATGCAATGAACTTAATTCAAAATGCCAGTTAAACCCAGTTAGCTATTAAATATACGAGTGTAAAACTAAATTTAGCTAATATAACACAAAACATAAAATTTAATATAGCGTAAACCAATACATTAAACCGAAATATCTTCAAGAAAAAATTTAAAACAAATCTTTTGTTGTTAAACACACTTTGTTTGCAACTTTGGATAAATTGTGAGAAAAAGAATATTTTGTTCAAAAAATATTTGCTAGACATATAAAAGAAGTATTTTGAGTTTCCTATCGATGCCTATCCTGTTTTTTGTTTCTTTTATTTTTTTTATTATTTTTTTTTACATTCTTTTGAATAACGTTGATAATTGTATATATCTTATAATTATTGGTCATAAACCCAAAGAGGCTGTCATTTCATACGACTTTGAATGTTATCCTATAACAATAAAGATTACTCACATTATATTTAACTCCAACGAACTAGCACTGCTTGATAAAGGTTTGAATACGAATCTGTTATTATAGTAATAGAATATTTGTTTTTTAACTGTTTTTTTTATTCTTTTACATGCACTCAAGGCAGCCAATTGGATACCATTTTTTTTTTTTTTTTTCAAATAAGTAAGAGTTATTTATGGTTTGTATCAAACATATAAAATCTGTAATAATTTGAATTACAGGCCAACAATTGATAAGCAATATAGTCTATATGCACCTGATTGTAGTTACATTTTATCAAACTTATGTAGTGATGTTTTATTAACGTGTTACAGTTAAAAACTTTAACAAAGTATAAAAGTTAGATCTATGTGATGTCGAAGGTCTAACGAATAGTGAAAGAGTAGAAATATGATTTTACTTTAACACATACGGTTTCTGATTTTTTTTTTTTTTTTTTTTTTAAGTATATGATCATCAGCTGTTTTGATGATAAGTAGTAGAGCGTTGGCGTTGTCCCATGTAAATGCGATGCAGTTTAACCACAGTGTGACACCATGTAGTCACGGCACTTCCATTGCAGCGCTGTGCATCTAAAGCGACGCTGTCGCTCCAAGAGGCCAGCCGCACAACTACACTGCATTACAGTTGTAATACATTGTTCTTGCAAAGAAGTGGAATAATAACAATAGAAAAAGTGGCATGTCAGATTATAGACGTCTGTTATTTGACGTTTACTAATCACTGCTGTGGATGTAAACTATGATGAGACACGCAATGCTGGTGGCTGGCCGCTAGGAGCGCTAGTGTCGTTACTGTCGCAACAATATGTTATTAGACCATGTATTAACCCTGCAGTAGTGGGCTCAACCTGCAGTAGTGTATCGAACCTGCACTATGTCTAACTCAGGCTCAAATTCCTGACGCTCTTGGTCACCGGTCTCCCGATTTTAATTCTTTCATGTGACCGTATTACCATTTATTACCAACAACTTGGTAAAAAATAGTTATTACCGTATAACCAATTGTTACCAATTAAAATTGCATTTTCTAGGCATTGTTGTGTTACAGCTCTTGAGAATGGTTAAGATAAAATTTCCCCTGTTACATATATGGGTAAAATAACAAATAAATAATTATGTAATAAATGGTTCCAAAGAATTAGCACAAACTTCCCCCTATATTAAACGCTAAAAAAATCAAAACTGAAAATTACCAGTTTGATACCCAAATATGTTTTTTGTCATAACTCGAAAACTAGTCAAGTTAGAGATATGCGAGTTTTACTGAAATATTTTAAATTGTAATTCACATATTTTTTGAAAATTTAATCAAAATCGTTGGAGCTTTTTTTGATAAAATTACGTTATTGTATATTTTTTGCCTATAAACAAAAAAGAAAAGAAAATTTCAAAAAAGTGAAAAATTTGTCTGGAGATATTGGTTAAATACACCTACATACCAAATTTCATAACAATTGATCCATCCGTTTGGTCTCCAGTGAAGTGCACATGCACACAGACAGTCACACATACGGACAGACATCAATGTTTTTCTTCGAAAAAAACACTTTTTTTGTTTCAGGGGACCCTAAAATGGATTTTTAGACCAACTCGTAAAAAAATTTTGCACGATCACAAAAGTTTCTATATGCTAACGCATATGGGAGAGAGTAACAAAGACCACGGTTTTACCTAGCATTGTTACAATACACGACTTGTTGTTTAGCACCGAAGAATAACGTAAATTCTGAAGTTTAAAGTCACGAAAAATAGCTAAAAGAAACAAAAAGCTACAAAAAAACTTGTAAGGTAAACGTTAGTTTATTTTTAACGATTCTGGTTAGCGTTTACCACAAATTTCTTGATAATGTATAACCAAAAAATCTGTTATACGTGTTTCTAATGCTATTTATAAATTAAAGTTAAAAACAGTTTAATAATATAGGAGAAGTACAAGAATATACAAGAAGTACAACATTCACACACATGTTCTTGTATATAATTAAAGGGTTATCTATTGTAAATTTAGTACGCTGGAACGTTAGATTCTTGAATTGTATAGAACGACATATCTTTCAAAAATTTAAATTTTTATTGAAAAGTAGACATTTTACTTGCTCCCCCCTCGCACAAACGTTGCCGGAACTAAATACTCCCCAGTTACGTAATTTTCAGTAAGGAATATGGATGGCTGAATATATTAGTATTAGCTTTTTCGTATTAGATACAGAAAAGTAACTAATACACAGAGTAACTAATATGTGATCCAGACTAGTATTAATTCTTTTTATTCCTGATATGATTCGCCGGAGCTGACTGCTGGCTTCTAGCACAATCTTGGCACAAGAAGTATTATCCCATGCTATTCCTGATATATTAATACAGTATTAGTGTGAATTCAAACAGAAATTCTTTTTTACAGTGAAATTTGTTAATATCCAATCACCTTTTCTCTGATTGGTGACACTACTATACAACCATGTAAATAATTCTAATATTTAGATTAAACTAAGCGTAATTATTTGTTGCTTTATATTTGTTATGTTGTATTACTGCAAGTTTATTAAATGTTATGTTAATAAGCCTAATTCTAGATGAAATATATTCAAATGTTGTAGTTTTGAAGAAATTTTATTTTCCCCTTATTAGATAAAATTTTGTATCTTAGCGTACGCTATAACCTGCTATTAATATGATTGAGAAATCACTAATATTAAAATATTACTAACATTACAAGCACTTTGTTTTTGAAATTCATTAATGATGGAGTATCAGATGAGGGAGACAAAGGTAGTTGGACGTTTGCCATCATTACGTGAAAATTACCAATCACGACGTTTCGATTTGGTAAAACCCAAACCTTTTTCAAGTGCTAAAAACAAAATTACATCTACACAAACATGTTATAAAACTACGTTCTTAAACTAATAAACTTATCTAGTTTATTAGTTTAAGAACGTAGTTCTTAACGTAGATAACGTAGTTATCTAGTTTATTAGTTTAAGAACGTAGTTTTATAACATGTTTGTGTAGATGTAATTTAGTTTTTAGCACTTAAAAAAGGTTTGGGTTTTACCAAATCGAAACGTCGTGATTGGTAATTTTCACGTAATGATGGCAAATGTCCAACTACCTTTGTCTCCCTCATTACAAGCACATCACGACTAAAAATATTACTGTTGTGACCTTATTGAATCAGTTTGGTGTGGAGAGAAATATTTAATATTAGCTATTTTCAACTAATATTTATCTGGAACTAATACGAAAGTAACTAATATCGTGAAACATCTAATACGGGCCACGCCGTGTAAGGAAGGACAGGACCTCTCCAGTGCGCGTGACAGGACGACCCCACATGCCAGTGATGGCGTTAAGTGTGTTAACCCTTCTCCAGGGCCAGGACTAAGTGTCCTTCCTCACTACTCATTAAGATAAACATTCCTTCTCTCTTTTATTAGACTTTTATTTAGCTCATCGATAGCTGGAAGACCCTTCAGGCTTCAACAAACCTCCATAATCGAACCTTTCAATGATCGGCCGGTATTGTCCCCCCATCTTAGTGCTCGAACTCCAACTCCTCTGTTTCTTTGTTTCAATGATAAAGTAACTATGGTACACTGTTTTCTCTTTGTTTCAAACTTTATGATAATTAACTATCAGGTCATGAAACATTTTAATTGTAAGAGTTAATAACATAATTTACAGATATAATTCTTTTTTAAAGTTAAATTTAGAAATTAGAAGTTTAATTTATTTTACCTGAATAGTGTTAGTAAGCAATTTTTTAAGTTAACATAAACTTTTATTTAACCTCGATTTTATTTGTAGCCTACTTTAAAACAGACTAATTTTCCCTTTCAGATATATTTTTTAAATATATTCATTGTAAATTGTTACTGTTTCATTTATCATAAGTGGTACATTTTTAAAGATGTACCAGATGGTGCCACACAAGTTTCAATGTTAATAAAACTCTTTTTTCTTCTTTTTTTAATTCATAAATAATATTAGTTTAATGTTATAGATTAATCAAACACTCCAGTAAGTAGTTTTTTATTTTGTTAGGCCTTCCGGTAACGATGTTACCAACTTCAGACATACACAAAAGTGTTCGATTAATCTATAATATTAAATTATAAATCCAGTAAGGAAAGAGCTTAAAGAAAAATATTAGTTTAAGTATATTCTTTATCAAAGGTAATATGTTTCAACAGTAATACATCTCATTACGATAAGTTATAACAACAGATTGTACCACAAAGAAAAAAAGAAACATAAGTGGCTTTCTTATGGGGAAATAAAGGGAGGTACTGACAAGGTGCTGGCCTTGCCATTCATTTGTGTAGAAGTACCACCCCTAAAAGACTATTCTGCTCAACATAGTAAAGGTGATTTTGGCCATATATAACTTTTTACATAAACAGTTTTACTTAAGAATCTATCCTCTCACCCACGACTCATTAAATGTTTTTTTTTTTTTTTTTATGTTCAGTCGGTGGAAGG
This sequence comes from Stictocephala bisonia, assembly GCA_035578905.1. NCBI lineage: Eukaryota > Metazoa > Arthropoda > Insecta > Hemiptera > Membracidae > Stictocephala > Stictocephala bisonia. The sequence goes on from JAQJVL010000189.1 coordinate 727,694, forward strand.
TATATCAAATATTTATTTTACATAGAGTTAAACTGTAACTTTTAAATATTGTTACAGTTCTTTTCTTTTTTTTTATATTGCTTGGGGTTTTGAGTTATTAATTAAATCTGTTGTTTTTATCATAGTGCCTTACTGTTTTCCAGTCCAAACTGAGGGACCCCCGTCATTTTTCACAATCCCTGAAGAGATATGAAGGGGTGGGATGGGAGAGTACCCCACCATCAAGGAGCGCCTTAAGGCAACGTCTGTTCACACGTATCAATTAAAAGCCATTTAGTCCAGGTATAAACAATGACTTAATTAATAAATAGCCAAAACGGTTCATCGCAGCTTGGGTGGTCAAGGAAGGCTGGTTCTATAGAAACTGGTGAAGACATTAACTGACGAGATCCGTGCTAATAGCTCAGTAAAAGAAATATGTTTTTTCGACTCTAAATATTTTGTCTTTATTGCTTTACATTATACCATAGTTCCATTGTAACAAATATTATTGCCTAAAGTTTGACTTTTTTATTTTATTAAATTAAATACCGGTATATTAATTGTTAGCACTGGATGCGCAGTGCTGTAACTCAGCTACTTGAGGACAAAGTGTTGAGAAGATTGTAGATGTAGGCAATATGTTCTATGCTCGATCCTCTTAAACCGACACGGCGTCCGCTCAGTGGTTGCCATCGACGTGAACACTACTTGAGAAGTCTGGGGTGTCCATGTTGGATGGTAGTCAAGGTTCAGATGTTAGGTAGGGCACTTCAACTTTCAATTTAGCATCGATTACAAGTACATATTTCTAAAACGTACATATTACTTCGATGTTTAATTTAGCATTCATAACTTCTACATTTAGTGTACTAAACAACTTTGAAAACATAGTTCTAAAATTAAATTCTTTGTTGCAAACCTGCCTGAATAATATACTGTTTTTAAATCTGTTCTGCTTGATAAAAAATGTATACATAAATATTTGTATTCCTTTACAGTTAAATGTGCTACCCACCTCCAAGCATGCAGTGGTGTTGATGTTCCCACCCACCAAAACACGTTTAGTGTTGCAGACGCACCCACCCACCGATAAACGTAAAATGGTGTTGTTTCTTTATTAACTTTTTTATTTATGACCGTACTACGAAATTGAAGAATTTTGAGAAGTAACGCATTACTCCATTTGGGCTATAAAATGTATTTAGTTTTGGTCCTTTTGAAGTCTCTGGACTGAATCTATTATTGAGATTCTATCCGCACACACCCGGTTTTGTTCAATCGCTCTAGTTTCTAGTACCAAGGCGATGGTTCTTTGTTCTTATTCACAGCAGATTTTTATGTACAACATTTATTTTTCTCATGAATCGAACCCCTTCTTTTCGTGCCTTTTGAACTCATTAACCACTGAAGAATAGCTAATTATGTGAAGCGTATTTCAAAAACACGTCAGGTGTGAGGGGCCACCCATAGAGATAGTGCCAATTATAACAGCTGATACAGAACACAGAAATCGTTTAGGTCGGCTTTGTTGACGATTTGACATGGCAGGGCGAGAATGCCCCGTTGACCCCGTCTTTCCCTTGAAGGATCCGGCACTTGGTCACAAATCACTACGTCTGTCTGTCTGTCCGTCTAACTCAACACCGAACATCTCCCGTTTTTTAACTGCTGTTACGCATTTAATAGACTGAACGGACGAACTCTTGACATTAACAGAAAGAGAAGTAGTAAATTCTGAAGCGTTGGGTATAAATTGAGTTTTAAATTGTTTAATTAAAAATGTATGCTCAGCAAATCAAATTAATTGAGACAAGTTTAAAAAAAAGTATTTACTCATCAGCTCGGCTTGTATGAAGTATACATTCAGCCAATTAACAATCTCAGAAATAATAATCATCATTCTCTATATTGTATTTTTTATGGAGTGTCACGTTAGTTCAAATAATTATTGTAGCCTTGGGTTAGTGTGATTTCTTTATAATAGTGTGTTTGATTGTAAAGTAAATAAACAAAAGACTAATAGTTATCCATTTGCTACTATGACAACGATGGTAGATATTGTCACGATGGTTAAAAGTCACGTGCCAGAGGCGAACAGGAAGCCCCGCCCATTACGTCTTTAGCAGCAGTGACCTTTGGTTGGTTTGAGTGATACCGACGAATCAATTTT